>JAHBMJ010005105.1:0-72500 GCA_018398765.1 Chromera velia | reverse complement strand
TCCGATATTGTTTTGATTGAAGCCTCCTTTCTCCCTTCCTTTGCTTCCTTTCTCTTTCCCGCCTTTCTCGCTTATCTCCTTTTTTTCTGCCTTCCTTGTATCCAGCTTTCCTTCCCCTCTGCCTCCTTTATCTAGAGAACTCTCTTTTCTTTTTCTCTCCTTCAGACGATTGCAGAGAGTTGATTATTTGTCTTGCTTTTCGGACTGTTTTCTTTTTTTGTTGCTGCAGAGAAGAAGAGCAACGCTTCCAACTCATGGGATGAAAATAGCCAACATGAAGAAAAAGAACATGACAACGCGAAAGAGAAGGAACAAGACGGAGGGGAAGATGCGGGAAGTGATTGGGAGAAATCTGGAGACGGGGAGAACAACAACGACGCGGGCACAGGAGAGACCCCGGCACCCCAAACACCGGACGAGGACCCGGGCAAGGTCAGATAATGCCAGCCAATCAGCAAGCAGGACCTTCTGTCTTGTCTGATTATTTTCTGAATCTCATTGCTCCTTTTTGTTGCCTTCCGGTCTATGCTCAAAAGACTTATTTTGAGTGAGTGAAATGCATATTGTGTACTTGCCCCCCATTCCCTTTTCTTTTCCTTCAAATTCTGACAAAGATACAAAGAGAAGCGGTTTTGGTTACACTGCTAAACACACAGATGCGGATTATGCACTCATTTCATGCATGTGATGGAGAGAGCAGGGGGGGGACGCTGCGGAAACCCCCGACGATCCATTCCCAGACGATGACGACGCGCCGTCTGTCCACGTGCCCCTGCCTGTTCCTGTCCCTGTGCCTGTACCCCCATCGGGAGGGGACATCGAAGGTCTGTCTGTCTGGCTGTCTGTTTGCATGTGGTAAAGCCATTTGCTTTACACTCACGTTTTATCTTTCGCTTGATCGCTTCGCTGTAAAGGATACGATGAAACAAGCAAGACATCGTGCATCCAAAGAGACCATGTGTGTTACGTAAAACAGGAGTAAGGGTCGAGCTTTCTGGCAAATCGTCTGTCGCGTCACTTCATTATGAAAGCAACTTTACATATCACACCTAGAATTGGAATCAAGGTAGTCGGGAGAATAAAGTAGTGTAAGTCAGTCTCAAGCTGAATTCCTTTAATTATTTATAAACCTATAGATCAAATGGTAAGTTGCTTCTGAATGTTTCCGTGTTGTTGGTTTGTCCTCTCTGATTGCAGAGAAGGAGGACGAAGAGGAAGACGAAGCTTTCAGTGAGGATGAAAACAGAAAGGAGGAGGCAGAGGGAAAAGACGAGACGGCAGAAGGGGACGATGCAGAGAAGCTGAGGGAAGGAGAAGAGGAAGAGGGAGACGGGGGGGGAGGAGAGAATGAACCTCCCTTCATCCCTATTCCTGTCCCTGTCCCTTTGCCTCCCGGTCAGTACCACAATTGGGGGGGGGCGGACGAGGGCACCATAGTGTGGTGAGAATGCATAGCGATTTTTCATGTCTGAATTCGCACATTCAGTCCCGATTTTCTTTTTTTGTTGCGATTTTTTACCCATTTGCACCAAAACATGCTGATCTTATTCTCATCGCTGGATCTCCTGCAGACAAAAGGGAGGAGGAGGAAGAAGATGAGGATGAAAACTTTTCGGAAGACGATCATATCGGTGAAGAAGAGGGAGCCAAAGAAGAGGGAGAGAAGATGGGACCTGGAGAGGAGGAGAATTTGGAAGACAACTTTAGGGAAAAGGATGGAGAAGACGAAGAAGGGTTTGAGGGAGAGGAGGGAGGGGAGGGAGATCCTGCAGAAGAAGGGGAAGAGAACATGCATGTGCCTCCATCTGAACATCAGAATTTCTCTTCTGATGAAGAGAAAGGAGAGGACGACTGGCCTGATGGAGAGGAAGCGGAAGATGCAAAAAAGGAGAACGAAGAGAACGAGATGGAAGAGGATCAAGGAGACGACGAAGGGGATCCATCACAAGAAGAAAACGAAGAGGAGGCCGAAGAAGAGAATGTAGAGGACTTTGACGAAAGTAAAGAAGAGGGAGAGGAGGGAGAGGAAACTTCAGAGCCCAGTGATGCGATTCCAGTTGTACCTTTGCCAGGTAAGGATAGAGACGGCTGTTTGTTTTCGTCTGCATGTCTTCAGTTTCATTTCTCTCTGACAATGCCAGCCAATCAGAAAAGACACTCATTGCTGTCTGTCTTCTTTTGAATCTGTGTCCCTCCGTCTCGTCAATGCTTCACAACAGGCGGCCTCTAAGGATTAATTTCTCCTTATGCATCTCAATTGCTTTTTGCCTCTGACTCTTTTCGCTCTCGGCCTTCAGAATCTTGGTTCTTCCTCTTTGTCTGTCTTTCCTTCTCGCTCCTTTTCTGCCTGCTGTTCGAAACAAAGGACTTGAATGCGATCCTGTGCTTGGTTTTGTCTGTTGTCACTGGTCTCTCTGGTTTCGCAGGGGAAGGAGGGAGAGAGGGGGAGGGGGGGGGAGAGCAGGAAGACTTTGAAGACGATGAAGAGGAAGAGGAGGAAGAAAAAAAGGGGGGAGGAGCATTTGATGAGTGCGATGACCTCTTAAGAGAGCTCGATGAAGAGCGAGAGCGAGAGGGAGAGGGAGACCACGTTCCCCTCCAGGCAGAAGAGGAGGCTGAAGATGATCAATTTCATGATGGAGAAGAGGGCGAAGAAGAAAGAGGGGAAGAGGATCACTCCGGAGGGTCCGAAGATTTTCCGGAAGACGAAAATGAGGAAACAGAGAATAATGTTGTTGAAGAAGAAGATGGTGAGTGTGGCGACTGGCCGTCAGAGGGAGGAGAGGAAGAAGGAGAAGGGGACAGGGCAGACCATCCTGAAGCAGAACAAGAGAGAGATGAAGGAGAAGATTTCCCTCCCTCGGAAGATGGGGATGGCACTTCGATCCCTGTCCCTGTCTCTGTCCCTATGCCGTCTCGTCCCTCAGGTCTGTCAATTTCTGCATTTTTTTTTTTTTTTTTTTTCAATTTTTGTTCGATTCTTTTCTGATCTCTTCTTCGTTGCACTGCATACTTGCAAGACTGTAACTTGAATCGAATCGAGGACTACATCGAGAATCAAGTTGTCTCTCTCTTGCATTTGTTTTGTGCATAGAAGGACGGTGCGCCTAGTGGGTCTACAGCTGCATGGTTGGGATAGATTACTGATCTTCTTTTCTTTTGTCGAGTCTGTCTTTCTGCGTGTTGGTCGGTCTGTCTGTCTGTCTGTCTGCGTGTCTGTCTGGAATTGAAAAATTGAGGGATTTCATTCAGCAAACGCGACATGCATCCTCCCCTGCAGATTCAGAAGAAGAAGAGGGAAAAGAGGGAGAAGAGGACGACGAGAAGGGACCGGAAGAAAAAGAGCTCCTCGAATATTCATTTGAGGATGCAGAGGAACAGGAGGAAGAGGAAGGAGAGAAATTGAATGAGGATTCAGAGGAATTTGACGAATGTCGTGATGAGGGAGATGAGGAGGAACAGGCAGAAGACACAGGGGAAAGGGAAAGGGAAACGCCCCAAGAGGAAGAGGGCGATGGGGGTAGCGATGCAGTAGCAGCAGAATTTTCAGATGAGGAAGAGGAAGACCCAGAAAAGCCGTCTCCTTCTGTTCCTCCGGTACCCTTGGAAGAAGGTCTGTCTGTGCAATGAATCAATTTACCAAGAGGACGCGCTCTCTATTTCTCTCTGCATGTGACGCCTCTCTTCTTCTCTTACCGTTTGTTTCTGGAATCTATGGGCCGCCGTCTTTGTTCCCTTCCCACACAATAAAGCGACATGCAGGGAGTGCTCCCCGATACCTACTTAAGTTTTGACTATTTTCGGTTCATTCTCTGGATCGATCCGTGCGCAAACATGCATTCGTGCGCAAACATGCATGCATGCACACATCCATGCAGAGCCCCAAGAGGACGACGATGCAGGCTCAGAGGTTGAAGAGGAGAATTCAGACTTTGCCTCTGAGGCTGAAGCAGGAGCTCCGGAGGAAGTCGAGGAAGAACTCTTCAGAGAGGATGAAGAGCGTCCGATTGACAGATTCGAAGGCAGTGAAGGAAAAGAAGAAAAACAAGAACCCTCGGTAAGGAGTAACGACTCCTTCCAGAGTGACGAAATCATGTCGGAAGGAGAAAAGGAGCGTCAAGAAGCTGACAAAAGGGCAAAAGAGTTTGCTGAGCAAAAAACAGGCAGAACGGGCTGCCAGGCTTTCTGCAGAAGAACAAGAGAGGAGAGCAGCAGAAGAAGCAGCAAGGCTGGCCGCAGAAGAGGAAGAAAGAAGAGCAGCAGAAGAAGCAGCCAGCTTGGCTGCAGAAGAGGAAGAGCGAAGAGCAGCAGAAGAAGCAGCCAGGCTGGCTGCCGAAGAAGAAGAGCGAAGAGCAGCAGAAGAAGCAGCCAGGCTGGCTGCCGAAGAGGAAGAGCGAAGAGCAGCAGAAGAAGCAGCCAGGCTGGCTGCAGAAGAAGAAGAAAGAAGAGCAGCAGAAGAAGCAGCCAGGCTGGCCGCAGAAGAGGAAGAGCGAAGAGCAGCAGAAGAAGCAGCCAGACTGGCCGCAGAAGAGGAAGAGCGAAGAGCAGCAGAAGAAGCAGCCAGGCTGGCCGCAGAAGAAGAAGAGCGAAGAGCAGCAGAAGAAGCAGCCAGGCTGGCCGCAGAAGAGGAAGAAAGAAGAGCAGCTGAAGAAGCAGCAAGGCTGGCTGCAGAAGAGGAAGAGCGAAGAGCAGCAGAAGAAGCAGCAAGGCTCGCTGCAGAAGAGGAAGAGCGAAGAGCAGCAGAAGAAGCAGCCAGGCTGGCCGCAGAAGAGGAAGAAAGAAGAGCAGCAGAAGAAGCAGCCAGCTTGGCCGCAGAAGAGGAAGAGCGAAGAGCAGCAGAAGAAGCAGCAAGGCTCGCTGCAGAAGAGGAAGAGCGAAGAGCAGCAGAAGAAGCAGCCAGGCTGGCTGCAGAAGAAGAAGAGCGAAGAGCAGCAGAAGAAGCAGCCAGCTTGGCCGCAGAAGAAGAAGAGCGAAGAGCAGCAGAAGAAGCAGCCAGGCTGGCTGCAGAAGAGGAAGAAAGAAGAGCAGCTGAAGAAGCAGCAAGGCTGGCTGCAGAAGAAGAAGAGCGAAGAGCAGCAGAAGAAGCAGCCAGGCTGGCTGCAGAAGAGGAAGAGCGAAGAGCAGCAGAAGAAGCAGCCAGGCTGGCCGCAGAAGAGGAAGAACGAAGAGCAGCAGAAGAAGCAGCCAGGCTGGCCGCAGAAGAGGAAGAAAGAAGAGCAGCAGAAGAAGCAGCCAGGCTGGCTGCAGAAGAGGAAGAAAGAAGAGCAGCAGAAGAAGCAGCAAGGCTCGCTGGAGAAGAAGAAGAGCGAAGAGCAGCAGAGGAAAGAGAAAGGGAAAGGGAGGAGGCCGACAGACGGGCGAGAGAGTTTTTTGAGAGGAAGCAAGCCGAGTGGATGGCTCGCATGGCCGCAGAAAGGGCTGCAAATGGTGAGGGAGGGGGTGAAGACGAACCCCCCCCCCCAGAAGAAGAGATGCCTCCACCCGAAGAAGATCCGAACGGATGACAACAGAAGCATATTGTACAACACATTCGACAATTAAGTCAGTCAGCTCCTGGGTAGCTGCACAGGTTGAAGGGCTGTTTGGTTGCTCGAAGGGAGTAGTAACACATGAATCCGATTCCTAAGGGTGGTCCAGATGTCTTTAGGCAGTCTGCAATGCTGAGTAGCTGTTTTATACTTTATTAGATTGACCGGTCCCAGTATAGTCCGATCGAAGTTTGTGAATTTTATTATTTGAACTTGCGAACGTACCACAGAGTTGCTTGTGTGTCATTAATTGCCGCAACACTGCATGCACGAGAACTAATTGTCAGGTAGTAAATTGAGGAATATAACGTAGAAGAAAAAATGGTTATTTTCAGTTTTTGTTTAATTCAATATCAGACACAAAAATTGTTTGTTGAAGCGATATATATGTATCTAGGGGGCCGCACTTGGTCTTATATGTAAATTCTACCCCAATTTCGGTCATCTTAAATAGGAACCTAAATGATTGATATACATAAACGGCTGAAACTACTAGATAAATGGGCAGTTTACATCTGTTGCATACATATCATGCTGAATCATGTTGCAATGGGCAGTTTACATCAGTGCAATCATGATGTTGGGCTACATTGTGGTATCTCAAAGTTGAACGATGTCATGTCACCAGGTTTTGTTGGGCGTTGGGCTGTGTTGGGCCTGTTGGGCGGTGCTCAACAGTATAAATGCCCAACAGTAGCCCAACATCACTTTAAAGTGCACAACAGACATTGTACAGCTTTTTAGACCAACTAAAAAGCATGCAATCAAGACAATCAAAATTAAAGCTAAATATTGCTTTAATATGAGCTTTATACTCTTTATAGAACATATAAAATCGTTGTTTGAAAGTGAGGGGCGGTGTTAAGACCTTTAACCTCTAAAAAATGTGGTTCATTTTCAAACAAGCATTTTTTATATGTTTCATAAAGAGTATAAAGCTCATATTGAAGCAACATTGAGCTCTAATTTTGTTCTTTTTGATTACATGCTTTTTAGTTGGTTTAAAAGGCTCTACAATGTCTGTTGTGCACTTTAAAGTGATCTTGGGCTGCTGTTGGGCCATTTGTACTGTTGGGCACCGTCCAACAGTCCTACCACAGCTAGCACCACAGCCTAACAGACTCTAAGCCTAACAAAACCTGGCGACAGAGCTGGGGGAGATAAAAACATAGCCCAACATTTGAAAGACAAAGTCTTAACTAGCCCAACATGATGCTTCAAAATCTGCTTCATATGCTAGTTTCAATAGTTTCTTCATATTCCATCTATAACATTTTAAGACACATAGCTAAAGCAGGGGGGGCATCTGGAGTGTGGTCCCCTAGTATATGTATGCGTTGTTCATGTGTCGCACGCTAGGTTGCATGAGTACCCAAGTCTTGCTAGCAAATGTTGCTTAAGTCTTTTTGCATCAACTTGAACTATATTTAGAACTATGTCTGATTCTAAAATATAGTACTAGAGCTACTATGTCACCTAGTTATACTATAGTAGTTATTCCTAGTCACATATTTTTTTCTTTATTTTGATCTAGATTTTGCTGTTAAGTCAACATTATTACTAGTATTATTATACCATTCTAGAACTGATGCTTTAGTATTGCACAGTGCCTAGCACAGTTCACACTCTTGTTATAAGATGACTTACACCCTACCTTATACCCTACCTTACACCTTATTTATCGATCAGGGTTATAATTATTATACGTACAAAAAAAGAATTAGTCTGGTTTGTTTGGATCAAGCCTGAGTCTCTTCAAGACAAGGGCAGGAGGCTAATCCTCTAAACATTAATCCTATCCTATCCTATCTTATCTTATCCTAAGACTCGGGCCCGCGTATATGTCACTAATATTTGTTTTCTGTTAATTTTTTTATTTGAAAAGTATCCCTTGAATTAGTAGACTATATAGTAGTATAACCTAAGTAGTAGTAGTGATTTGTATGGAACAAATTGAATTAAAAATGAGTAATCGCCTAAGTAATCGCATTAAAATTTTTCTCTAGTTTTTTAATTGCAGACACACATTAAAACTGAACCCCAAGCTGAGAGAATAGAATTCTTTACGGTCAAGTACCACTGGTTTCTCGATGTTTCTCACAGTGTTGCAACTCTTGCCCCACCTTCTCTTTTGGGACCCCATCCCACATGCGCAGGCACAGCTCTTCCAATGTTTCCATTTCGGTCCGCTTCGGAATCAGTCCTTCAATACTTCTTTTTTTGTCTCTCTTCATTCGCAAATTGAATCGCAATCGGACTAAGCCTTTCTTTTCAAGTACTTTACAAAAACAAAAGTATCCACTCCCTTTCCCGGCTCCACCCATGCTCTACAGACCAACATAATGCAAAATTTCGGGAGCAACTCACTCAATGGTATGAACATCTCAGAGTCTTTGGGTCTCTTCCTGGATCCCATGTCAGACAATCGATGAGAATCACTATGAATCACAGTGTCGGCCGGAAAACAATCCATCGGCCCCCCATGCACGCATAGCTTGCATGCCCCTTCAGGCGCTCGCTGCAGCCTCCTGCACTTCCCCCAGAGAAGTGTCGAGCTCCTTCGCTTTCTCCATGGCAGAAGACAGCTTGTCCAGGTCAATGTCCACACGACCGTTTCCATCAGGGGAAGTTTTGAGGAACGCAAGGTCAAAGTCGTTCTTGAACTCAGTCACTTTCATCTCCAGAGGACCCTCGACGGTCAGTTTGTTGCCATCCAAGGTGGCCTTCCCGCCATCTTTGCATTTCACCTCGATCTTCTTACTTGCCGTCGTGCTGATCAGCTGGAGACCGGTAATGCGCTCGACCAGCTTGCAAACGGACTCAAAGAAGGATTTCAGAGCCTTGTAAGCGTAATCAGCAACCCAGACGATACCGTTCCAGATTTTCTGTAGAAGATTGCCGACAAAGGAGACAACCTGTCCCATCTTTACGTCTGAAGAGTGTGCAGGACAAGCTGCGTAAAAAGATTCAAAAAGAAGCCGTCTCCCGGAGAATTGTGGAGGGACGGACTGTGGCTCTTCAAACGAATGAGATCGAGCATGGGACGCGCAGGAAAGAGAAAAACCCTCTGCTGCCGTCTCTCAAACTGCTCGAACTCGAATCAATCATGCAAAGGTGGATGCTTAATGCTAATTCGGTCGGACCTTCGTATCGTTTTTCTTCCATGGAAACAGACTGACAGTCTGTGGCATGTCTGTGGCTCAGCGTGGGGACTTTTGCATGCATGAGCGCTTCTTGCCGAGCCGTGCATGGGTTTGCCATGCATGGGTTTACGTGATACACCCAACTGGTTGGGTGAGTGCCTCGGGGGGCATCGGTGGTTTGAATTTATGCGCGCGTGGCTCGACAATGCGCATGTTTATGCAAAAGCGCCCAATCTCAGCCTGGGCCCGCGGGACGGGCAGCCATGCAGTGAGGTGCCCTCCGAGGCTATATTAATACACGTATTGACTGCTCCGCGTACATGCGAGCTGCTTGAGGGGCACTTTTTCCCAATCGGGCGACACGTATACGTATACGTACCATGCATACATCCGAACCCCCCCCCCCCCAAAATAAAAAAACGCGTTATACGAGTGTGCATGCATGATCTTCGCAAAGCTGAGCTGCCCTCCGAGACGATTAGAGGGATGATAAAAAAAAAAGAGGCGTTCATGGGTTTACATGGGTTTGATCGATCTGACGGACGTAAGCATGCAAACAACCCTGGTATACCCTAGTAAGTAGACCCCGGAAAGCATGAAATGATGATTGAGGGTTTTTTCATGCATGCCGCGTCCCCATGTATGAGAGGCGGATCTAACCTAGTTTGTCGATTTGTTCCATCCTACGACTGCATGAAATTATTTTTTTTTCTCATGCCGCACGGTCCCGCACCGCATGATCGAAACGTATGCATGATAATGCATAACCTTTAATTACCGATCGTTATCTGCAGAATAGACGTATTTATTAAAAGTTTCTTAGCCTAATCGCGCATGAAGAAATGACAGGAGTAGAGGTAGCCATTGCGGAGGACTTAATTCTACTTAATTCGATCTTTCTTGCGAGGAGGTCATGACACTTAATCATAGTCTCAATGGACAAACTGGGATAAAGATAGTCAATCAATTGTTATTTAAATATTACAAAAGTGTTGTACGCGCTGGCGGGGTGTTATATTGAAAACTATCTTTCTTGTCACTCCCTCTATCACTTCACCTCTCTTAGTTAGACAGAACGATAAGAAGCAACCCATAAGAAAAGAGGGGGTTTTCTATTCCCCTCTGTATATCTTGGGAAAGAACGTTAGAGTGCTGACTCTGAAAAGTGTGAAAGAAAAGAGAAGTGAACTCTTGATTTCCCTTTTCTTTTTCATCTCTGTTTGAAAGTTTCTTTTCTGCAACTCCCTCTGTCATCTCACCCTTTTTGACTCAAACACAACAACAAGAAGCAACCCATAAGAAGAAAGAGGGTTTTCTATTCTCCTCTATGCGTCTCAGAAAAAGAACGTTCTTGGTTATACTCAGAAAAGTGTGAAAGAAAACAGAAGAGTACTTCTCTCTTTTTCTTACTTAGTCTCAATTCTTCGTTCTTTTTGTTTCTTGCTGAGTCTGGTTAAAGTTTCCTTTCTTGTCACTCTCTCTGACAGTCACTTTATCTTTCTGAGTCAGACAGAACGATAAAAAGCAACCCATAAGAAGAGAGACGGCTTTACCGTTCCCCTTTGCGCATTTTAGGAAAAGAAACGTTCTTAGTTACTCTAAAAAATGTGAAATAAACGTACTCTCTCTCTCACTTAGTCTTAATCTCTTCTCTCCATTCTTTCTCTCCCTTTCTTTCTTGCGTTTCAGCACTAAAAGTCATTTTACTTTTGGAAGCTTTTTGCCTCTCTGCCAGATGACCTCAGATTAGAACCAGAAAGTCATTCAAATAAAAGAAAAATCATGCCGCGTGTGCTTTTTCTTCAATTGTAAACCGTTTGCGGCACAGGCTAGACCTGTGCGGGCCAGCCAAGGAGGTCTGATGTGTCTAGGCGCTTTCCTTGGAAGCTGCACGTCAGATATTCAGCATTGGGGTGGGCGGCCAATCCTCCAGACATAAATCCTAATCGTAATCCTAATCCTGTGCTTTTTAGTTGATGAAACATATCAATCAATCAATCAAATCAATGATAAATATTGTTTAAAAAAACTTTTAAAAAATAAATAAAAGACTACTGGCAAAAACTTTTTTAAAAGTTTTTTTAAATGGAGTGCACAGCCGAAACGTTATATTCAGCGTTACATTAAATTTTTGTAGTTTGCTATAGATAATTTGCAATTAAGTTATTGTCCTTAATTGTCCTAGAATAAGTAATATGTAAGTAAAAAAAAATAAAACACATTGATTCAATCTGATAAATTACGTCAAAAAATAGACTTATTACTATTATTATTAAAATGGTAAATTTTCAGGTGATGATGATGATGATGATTGAGGGTTAAATCCAGGTAAAAAATACTATGCGGTCTGCGTGTTAGTTTTACAACGACTACTAGCGGCCGATCAACATGGCAGGAAGACACCCAGTACGGACCTTATCAATCAATCAATTTATCAAGCATGCAAGTTTTCGAATATAAGATTGACAGTCCAATCCCAGTCAGCACTTGTAGCAGAACTCTGCCCCTCCTCCGTTCGAAATACCCCCCTCGGCGATCCTGTCTGATCCACAGTGTCAGGAGTCGCTACTTGCGCTCCCTCCGGCTGGTTCTCCCTCTTTCTCTCTTTCGTGTGTGAGGGACTGAGGAGAGACCTGCCTGTCACTGATGAGTCGGAGGGAGAGGGTGGGCGGGCATTGGGATTGTCCCCTCGTGACTCTGAGAGCGTGCGTTAATCTGCTTCTTTCCTCTCCTCTCCTCTGCCATGCCCCCCCCCTCCCAGAAGAGTCGACTCATCGGAGTCAGAATGTTTCCTGGAAGACTCAAAAGGAATCAAATTTAAGGGATAACGGGAGGGGGAAATAGAGGAGCCCTCTCACAGAGACGGGGGAGTGTTAATTGTGGGACTTGTTCACTGTCTCTGTGTCACGAAACAACATCCACAAATCTGCCTTCAACTTTTCACCATCCTCTGCCTTTGTTTCTTCCTCCGCATCCGCTTCTAGCCCCCCCGCCCCCTGAAATTCTTTCTCCTCCCCAGCTTCCCCTTCTCCTAGCTGTTTATCTGCTGCAGACGCCCGGAACAAAAAGTCATCCTCGTGCGACCCTCCCCCTTCTTCCTCCTCCTCCTCAGATCCTCTTGACTCGACTCGATTACCCCTGACAAAGAACAAGGCATTCGCACCGTTGCCTCCACGGGCCCGTCCGCGACCGAACAGACACCGCCTCGTTCTGTCCCTCCCCCCTCCCGCGGTGTCCGGAGTTCTGTGACCAGACTCGCCCCCCCTTGTCATCTCTCCACCTGGCAGCTTTGGCCGAGACTGATAGGGCACATCCCTCACCAGAGTTAGGAGACGGGGCCTCCCCGCGCCCCCTCCGAAGAACTCTTCAACCGTTGGGCGCACGAAGGGATGCCCCAACTGTTTTTCCACCTCCTCCCAGTTGACCTTCTCCCACAACGCCCCTTAAACTTTGAAGGGTCCAGGTGAAACAAGCGGCAGCCACTGAGGGCCCCTAGCTGACTGCGCTCCTCTTCCTCGAGAGAAGGGAGCACCTGGACATTCAGCAATTCCTCTTTGTCTTCAACCCCACCCCCACTCCCACCCTCACCTTCACCCTCACTTCTGGAAAGAGTGCTCAGGTGTTCGAGGAGACGGCCTGCCTGGAGATTGAGAATTTGGGAGGCACTCACAGACTTTGTCATCACTCCGAAGTCCACACACACGCGGAGACGCTGGTGCCCTGGTGGGGCTTGGGGGGGTCCTTCTTCCCCTGTCCCTGTCCCTGTCTCTTCTCTTTCCCCGTCTCCTCCAACAATTGCCCCCGAGGAAGGGGAAGAGAGATCAAGGAGACGGGAAAGGGCCAAAGCCGAAACCATCGTGCCTGTCAACCCCGGCAACTTTTCCTTGTCTGTCACGTCCAGGTATTTGTTCTTTCTAGTCGTGAAGCCCTGCAAAAGCCGCCCCTCACCCATGCAGTCTTCGCATCGCATTCCCCCCCTATCATGTTAAGGCCAACCTCTGTCAGACTCCCCTGTTGAACGAGTCCAGAAACCCAAGGGGCAACGCCGAAAGATTTCATATCAGGAAAGTCTGCAGTCAGCCACTCAGTCAAAGGAGGATGATCACTCAGTTTCATCATGCAAGACAGGAGACTCTTAGGAGACGCCATGACGTGAGAGCAAAAAAATAGATACACAAAGGGATTACATCAGATCGAAACAAAATTGGAATAGAAATAGACGAAACGCAATACACACGGAGAACGAAAGACACACACACAACGCGCGCGCGTGCACACACACACACACACACACACACACACACACACAGAGAGAGAGAGAGAGAGAGAGAGAGAGACTCGCGCACGCACGCACAAAGAGAGAGAGACAGAGAGAGAGAGAGAGAGAGAGAGAGAGAGGAAAAGAAACGCAAACAACACACATACACACACACACACACACACACACACACACTCGCACACGCACGCACGCACGCACAGAGAGAGAGAGAAAAACGCAAACAACACACACACACGCACGCACGCACACACACACACACACACACACACACACACACATGCACGCACGCACGCACGCACGCACGAAGAGAGAGAGAGCTTATGGAACACAAAAAGAAATCCACAAGGGAAATCAAATACAGAAGTTACCACTCTTTGACCTGCTCACCCACCTGCACCCAGACAGACAGACAGACAGACAGACAGAAAAGGAGACCGAGACAGAGGGAGAGAGACGGAAACAGACAGAAAGAGACACACACTGACTCACCAAGTTCGAAGAGGCACCAGAAGTGAATATCAGAAGACGGAGGAAGGCCGTAAAGGGAAGGGCATCCGAGGGCATCCAGTCGCCCTCGAGTCAACCACTTGCACTCCAGATATTTCCTCAACAGCTGCAGTCCCCCTTCTCCTCCTCCTCCTCCTCCACCTTCGGTTGCTGGTGCGGGGCTTTCGATCTGCACGCATTGCAAGCTCAGCACACAGAAACACAAGCGGGAAAGGAAGGCACAAAGAGGGGCAACAGGGGGATGGGAGAGCGACCAGAGAAGCACTTCCGTCAGTCGTCCGCGTGTTTAAGGGAATGAATGACAGAGTGCATTGAGTGGGTGGCGTACCGACTTTCAACGAATTCACACATTGACCACTCAAATGTCAGGTGCCCGTCTCCCTTGAGACAAACAACCCCTCCATCCATACATCCACCCAATGGCATGCATCCTCTTCCGGTGTGACGAGACACAGAATGTAGAAGAAGACAAACAAGGGACGCAAGAAGCCGAGCAGTGAGCAAGCAGGTAAAGAGAGAACGACAACTCGACATCATCCCCTCCCTCCCCGCCTCGCCCACCTACCCACCCGCCCGCCCCCCACTCACGGCTACAGACTGACTGACTGACGGACTGAGTGACCGACCTGTTGTGCGTCAGAGGATGGAGGGTCAAGAGAAAGAGGGAAGCCATTGGGGTCCAGACAGAGAACCTCCTGCATCTCCCGCTCCAGGTGCTGGAGGATCGACATGTTCTCTTTGGGCAAGGCAAAGACGGGCGGGAGAAAGAAAAACCGGAAGTTGACGATCTGCCCCAACCTCACTTTCTCGAAGTCGAGCTTAAAGTTCCACCCGTTCTTCGGGTAGTCGTCAGCCTGCGCTCCCCACACATCCCCCCGAAACAGATGGCAGCTGTCGAAACGGGGGCCTCCGGCTATCTTGAGCGCGAGAGTCATGAAGGCTTCCCTCAACTTTCTTTCGAACTCCTTGTCCTGCTGGTTCCACTCGGATGGTCTCTTCGTCTCGTCTGCCTCTAGCTGCATGCACCCATCAGACGGAGGGAGGGAGGGAGGGAGGAGGGCAGGAGGTGAGGCCCCATCAATTGCGGAGGGAGCATGAGGGGGGGGAATCGACGGGAAAACGGGAGAAGAGAAAACAAAAAGACAACGACACCGAAAACGAGATCAAGCAAGGAAGAAACAAAAAAAAACGACTATAGCAAAAGAAACACACAAGCAACCAAGACCAGAAGAGGCAGATACAAAAAACCCACCGAGACAGAATTGGAATCTGAGAGGAAGCCCTTTCGCTGCAAAACAGAAAGGGATATAGAGACAGAGACATCAAAAAGGTATAGAGACAGAGACATCAACTCTCACCCACAGAGACAGGTAGACAGATGAAGAGAAAAACGTACGGACGTACATCCCGCGTACTCACAGAACCAGGCACATAGACTGCCAGCTATCTGCCTACAGCACGAAAGGGGCACGCAGACCATCAATTTCCCTTCCTCTTCCCAGCAGAACCTTCGCCGCATTTCCTTTCCTTTCCTTTCCCTTCCACGCCCCTCCAGAGATCGATCGCCTCCCAACAAACAAACAAACAAACAAACCCTTCCTGCATGCCCGAATGTCCGAATCCCTTGCAGTCGATCAAAGAAGCAGCCAAAAGTAGACACCAACCCAGTCTCTCTCTCCCATTCCTCCAGGCCTTCCAGTGCAAGGGAGTGAGTGAGTGAGTGAGTGAGTGAGTGAGTGGGTGAGTGAGTGAGTGAGTGAGTGAGTGAGTGAGTGAGTGTCACTGTGTGAGTGAGTGAGTGAGTGAGTGAGTGAGTGAGTGTGTGAGTGAGTGAGTGAGTGAGTGAGTGAGTGAGTGAGTAAAAAAAACCACAGCCAGCCAACTCTCTCTTCACCTTGACGAAGAGGTCAGTCGGCGTATTCTTCAGACAATAGACAATTAGAGAAAGGCGAACCTGGCAGCCATCTCTGAGCGACTGGCAGACTGACTGAAGGGAGACAGAGACCAGCGCAAACAGATGGAGAAGCAGGTAGAGAGAAAAACAGATAGACAGATAGACTATGACTGACAGACAGACAGACAGACAGACACGCAGAGTGACTGACTGACTCGACGGCCGGGTCTCCATCCTCGCCGAAGCCTCCACGAAGGCCTTGAAGGCCCAAAGCTCCTCTGCATGCCCGCCCCCGCTCATGCCTGTATCTGCGGAAACACTCACTGTCTCTGTCGGTGCCTCTGCAGGGACGTCTGCAGGCCAGCGGGACAACACCTCAGAGGGCCGGACGTCCCAGAAGTGAACATCCTCCCATGTGGGCGTATAGTAATCAGGCAGCACTCGAGACCGCAGAGACAGGCGCAGAGCGACGGTGGTCGTCTCCATCTCTTTGCTTTCCCCTTTCCCTTCGGTGACTTCTTTCACCTCCTCTTCCCCCATGGCTTCATCTAGGCCCTCTGCGACAGCAGCCGCAGTGAAGCTGGAGCTGGCTGTGGCGGTGGCTGTGGAGACGGAGACCTTCACCTCCTCTTCCCTCATGACTTCAACTGGGCCCTTTGCGGAGGCGGCGGAAGCGTCATGAGGGGGCGCAAGGGCAGGTGCGGAGGACAGGAAGACGTGGGGGGNGGAAGACGTGGGGGGGGGGGGAAGGCGTCCGTGTGTGCGGCAACGGGAGATAAGCAGAGAGAGGGGGCCGTGTCGATCCAGAAGGCTGCCTGGTCGATGAAGACAATCTTGAACTTGAGCCTCGAGGGGGAGGTTGCAGTCCTCAACACACTGCTGCTGCTGTTGCTGCTGCTGCTGCTGCTGTCACAGTTTGTCTCTGCAGGAGGAGGGGGGGAAGGGCGGCTTGAAGCCAGGTCTGCTCGGACGTTGTTCGCGAGGACCTTGGCGATGAACGTTGCAGCGCCGTTTCCGACTTTGAGTCGGGTCTCGTTTGCGTTTGTGGCTGGAGGGAAGATGGAAAGGAGACGGCGCTTGTTGTTCAGGTAGGCGGGGTCATTCGGATTGCCCTCGGCGACTGCAGGGAGGGAAACAGAGAGAGAAACAGAGAGAGGAAGGGAGCAAAATACAACTGGTCCAAGGCACAAGTAGAAAAGAGGGACAATCAAAGGAAGAGTCCTGACTTGATCACTCAAACTGAACCTTGTCCTTCTTGTGTGTCATCGCTGTTATCTTTCGGCCTGTCTGCTTGTGACTCCCTTATGATGCAAACCACATATACCCACCCAGCTACACAGGCACAGGCACAGACACAGGCAGAGGCACAAACACGGGTTGTGTGGGGGCATTCCTGAGAAGGCAGTCCAAGATCCAGAGAGCGCGAAAGAGGCCTTTCTTCGCGTGCAGGACTGACTGACCAACTGACTGACTGACTGAAGCGGATATGGAAGAAGAAATCCATCATCTCCTGAACCTTCGACTGCTGGCCCTTTTTCTTCTTCTCTTTCGAGATGTCTTTTTGGACCTTGCAGCTCTGCTTCTGCTTCTCCTTCTCCGCTCCTGCCGCAGACCTTTCTCTGTGCTGGGCGACTTTCTTTCTCTGATCGGATCTCGTTCTGTTCAGTCTGCAATTCTTCGGTTTCTCCCCTACTCCCACTGCGCCAGTCCCACCAGAGCGAACGTGGAGAGAAGAAGATGAGGAAGAAGCAGAAGAGCTTCCCCCCCCCAGTCGGACCCCTTGCGGGAGCGCAGACCCCAATTGCAAAGAGGATTCACCCTGAAGACCCAACTGCTGCACTCCACTCCCAGGGTCCATGTCCACATCTCCATCGCCATCTGCTGTCTGTCCATCTGTGAGCCTTTCCGTCCCTTCCTCCCCCACCTCCACTGCCATCGGCATCGCTACATTCCCCTCGTCTCCTTCTCCTTCACCCTCCGCCTCTGCATCTGCTCCTCCCATCTCTCCCTCTCCAGCCTGTGACCGTCCTGCAAGTTGCATGTTCCGGTCTGATTTCAAGGGGGGGGCCAGCGCGGGGATAGACAGAAGGCAGGGAGAAACGAAGCCAGGCGTCAGATAACATCCTCTCTCAAACGTTTCACACGAAACATGTCGTCTGCATGTCGTTCTGTTGCTACCTCTGTCTGTCGGTTTTTCTCTTTGCCTATCTGCCTCCTCCTTGGGCCCTCTGTATTTCTGTCCCTTCACCCCCCTCTGTGTGTGTGTGTGTGTGTGTGTGTGTGTGTGAAAGAGAGAGAGAGAGAGAAAAAGAAAGGAGAGAGAGAGAGAGAAAGAGAGAGAGAGAGAGAGTTTGACTGAGTGTGTATGAGGGTTTGTCAACGAATATGGCTCTCTGATCTCTTGTGCTCATTCTTTTCCCGTCCTCCTGTGTGTGTATATATCACTGTGAGTGTGCGTGTCTAATCTCCAGAAGAGCGAATGAAGAGACAGGGAGAAAAACAGACAGACCTTCCGGATTAAATGGAAGAAGAAAGTCGTCGTCGTGCTCTCCCACCTCACACACGCCGCCCCCTCCTGCCTCTCCCTGCAGGCACTCCGGATGCTGCGGCTGGAGTGAAATTCCAAAAGGGGGGGGCAGGGGAGCAAGGGGAACTGCCAAAGGTACAGGCCCAGGGACAGCCGGCCCCTCGGCCGGGAGACGCTGCCCTGGCGGCACCGGCTGATCGATCGGCGGGGTTGTTTTCCTCTTCGGTGTTGCCGGGGTCTGAGTTCAAGCAGGCATGGAGAGGGAGAGAGAGAGAGAGAGCACATGCATGGAGTTTGTTCGTTCATGGATAAGGACAGGCGGAAGGAAAGGCAGTGGACATGCGTGGCGACTAACGATGCACAGCCGGGGGTGGGGGGTGGACTAGATTGGAATACGCTGCCTGGCTGTCTGCCCACTTCTACCCTCTCTGGCCCCAGCCGGCAGGCAGAGCGGCGACGGTAGCATACGAGAGGAGAAAAGAGAAATGGAAAAAGTGTTTGGGTTGCAAACGAAAAAGACCCAGATCGTCAGGCAGACAGACAGACAGACAGAAAGACAAGGGAAGAAAAAATCGGTTATACACACCAGAGCTCTCAAGTTGGAAGCAAAAACACAGCCGGGAGGACAACGTCTTACCCATCTAAGAGTCTGCGCTCGCTCTTCAGCTCACAGAGTCAAACATCGATACGAAAAGACCGAAGCAACGACGCATGAGCACCTGGAACAATCGAGGGAAGGACCCTCCCACCCATCTGAACTGCAAAAAAGGCGATCGAGAAGAAAGACACCTACCGGAAGAGGAAGCTCCCACGCAAGCTCAGTACCGCTCGCTCTCCTGATGTGCATCACAAGTTGTGGTGGAAAGGCGCTCAGATGGTCAAAGGGGATCCTCCACACGATGGCCTGCCCTACGAGCATCTGCAGCCAATCAATTTGTCGTGACTCACGAAGATGTCTGCGTGTGATCGGAGTTGGGAGATTCTCCTCGGACCTCCCACAGAATGAAGACTCTGGCAAGGGAAAATCGAAAGGTTCAACGACACGAGAGAATGGAAGAGAAGAGAAGAGGTAAGGAGACATGCCGGCATAGCGCAGATAGGGAACATAATTTGAATCAAAACGAATCGAGAAGAGAGAGCAACAGTCAAAATCCAAATACCCCAAACACAATGGAGGCACTCACCTTCCGCCATCCACCGAAATCACGGTGCTCAATCCGGACGTCCACGGTCTCTATCTCAGGACCGTCGAGACAGAGCCAGAAAAAAGCTTCCGGTCGAACAAACTCAATCCAATTCCAAACGGCCCAATTCGTCATCCTTTGATAGCTAGTCTCTGAATGGTTTCTGATGCTCGCTTCTGAATCAGTTGTGAAGTTTGATGGAGAAATCACCAAGTCAAGACAAGAATGGATCGAAACTCATTTTTTCATTGGCCGTGAAACAAAGTCGGTGTGTTTTTTTTTGCCTTCGACGCGAACGACCCTTGCTCATCTGACCCCTTCTGCAGGACTCGAACAAGCTCCTGAGCAACGCTGGCTGCCACTGCAAGGCAGCAGAGGGATACAGATGATCATACAGAGATCCACAAAGACCGGCAGGAGACAGCCCTGGCATGCAGATCCTGGCAGCTCCAGGCCTGCTGGGGGCCGGAGGCCGACGCCCTCGCCCGGCGGGGGGCGGGGAGGCCGGCGGGGGGGGGGGGGGGGGGGGGGGGGGGGGGCGGAGCCCCAAAAAAGACACATATTTTTTTTGTGTGTGGGGGTTTGGGGGCAGGAGGTAGCGCCTCAAGCAGAGTCGGTTATCCTCACCTTCAGAGACAGGTCATTGAGTCGAGACGGGAAGCGAGGGACCGAGTGGCTGGTAGCGCCTTCATGATCATGTTGCGGCTAAAACCGAAACATGAACAAAAACTTTAGTACTTGTTGTCAACTCAATACAAGTAAAGTCCTAACAGTAACGGTTTCTAAATAGTGAATTTCATGAGATATGACTTATTTAAACATTTCTAGACCGAGGCGTAGTATAAGAATTTTGTATAGGTATTAGCTCGAGTTGGGCTGTGCAGTAGGTCATAGGCTGTGGAATCTGAAGTGTCAGTTCTCACGGAGCCAGACAAATCATCCAATGGAGTGAGAACGGTGGTTCAGCTGGAACGAAGTCGTAGGCCTTCAAACTGGGCAGGTCGGGCACGCAGGCGCGGGCGGCGGTAGTTTTTCGCTTTACGGGCCAGTTGGTCCCGGAAAACGTAGATGGCGCAACTCGGCCACGGCAAAAGCGATTTTGCATATTGGCGAGACGGCGAAACGGAAATCAAACAAAACCTCAGCAAAACGGCTTCAAAATACACTGAAAGAATCGACCCCTGACGGTCAGATGCGAAGGGGTAGTGTCGAGACTGACTTCGAGCTGCTGCCTCGCCAGTGTGGCTGCCATCGTGGCATGTGAGTCTATGTGATTTCCCCACCCACCCACCCGTGTGTGATCGTGGTGGCCTCCCTAAGGGCAGCCCACCAATTTTAGACAGTCCTGTATGCGGGGGGGTCATAGCCCTTTTACGGCCTACATTTGGGATATCAGGGGCAGGAGGTAGCGCCTCAAGCAGAGTCGGTTATCCTCACCTTCAGAGACAGGTCATTGAGTCGAGACGGGAAGCGAGGGACCGAGCGGCTGGTAGCGCCTCCATGTTCATATTTTACGGTCGCCGGCCTAAGCCGGCCCCCCTTAATTTCTATTAATTTCGGACCTGATAACATTTTGAATTGTAGTTTGCATATATGCATAATGATCGGACTGATAAATTCGGGCAACACTAATAATTATTATCAAAAAAAAAAAAAATTGGGCTCCCCAAGTCTGACTTAGTCTAACCTCCGAGTCCCCTCCCCTCCCAGCCTAGGCCCTAGGCTACCCCAGGCGCTCTGCAAATTTGTAATAATTTGTAACTCAACTAAAACTATTTTATTTTCGCTCCACACAAAATTTTTAAAAACGTACTCGAGCTCATCCTGCATACGAGGGTTACTCTAGCTTACTTTTCCACTGCTTGCTACTTAAGTAACATATAAAAAGGTAGGAATCTATGAAAACCTAGGGTTGGACACTAAAGTTTTTTTTATAATATAGTTTGCTTGCAAAACTTTAAACTTTAACTTTAAAACTTTAAAAGTAAACATGCAACCAGACATGTAAAAGCTCATTTAAAAGACATTGCTAGAGAAGTTGGTTTCATTTATATTATTGCAGACAAAGTTGATGCTTTATAAATTACTAGATATACTATAGTTATGCAAAAGTTTTTTAAGAGAGAGAAATTGATATCAAATTGTGTTTCCCTTTCATCTGTCCTCTTTTTTTTTCTTCTCTTTTTGTGTAATCATTCGTGCCTTTAAATGCAGACAAGGCAAAGTCGAGTTCGTTCATGTTGTGTGCATTTGTATTGATCGCCTATCGCATGCAGAAAATCTATGTAGTACTCCTTAATCGCTGGACTCCTTACCATGTGTTTGATGAATGTTGCGAGCACAAACTCTGTGTACATGATTCTTGAATTCGATCTCTTGATGGCTTCATACATAGACTTTCTTTATGTGCGTTCTTAGGCGTATTCTTGTGTCAAGTCGCTGGATGAAAGGGAATTCCTGCATTGCATACCTGATCTGAAATCCATTGATTCTAATGATTGCGAGTGTTTACTTCCCGGTGCAAGTATATCAACTTAAAAAAACTAAGCTTGTGCCATCTTCTATATAGGCTAGTTGATTAGTTTAGTTATGAGTCTAACTTATGACTGACTTAATTAACGATCTACTCAAAAACTGATTAAATTTTTTTTTTTTATAAAATAAAGTCCAAAGGGCAAAAAAAAAACTTTAATAAAAAAAAACTTTAAAACTTTACTGTCCAACCCTAGATGAAAACAGACATATTGTCAGTATTAGTCATCATTAGTCAGTATAAAAGGTTTTTGAGTTAGTAAATATTATTTCTTAAACATTGTTATTAATATGTAGAGACAGTGTGGGAGACTCGGAGGGTACCATAAAAAAAAGTTGAGGATGAGAACGGAGACTTTAAGAGTTTCTTTCAATCAAAACTTAATTTAGAGTTTTAAATTGAAAAAAAAATGATGTAGTATACGATCGAACAGATTTATAATACTCTATCACTAGAACATCATTTTAAAATTTATTTTAAGTTACACAGGTACAGGTATAAGGACCTCCCTGAACCTAACTACCACTTAAAAGTTCAAGCCGCATTTTGGGATAAGCTTGAAAGTCCGCGTCGCAGGCGTGGATCATTTACGGTGTCTTGAAAGCCAAAGCCGCATATCTGGACGGTGTCTTGACCGTGTACGCCGCAAGGGTAGACGGTCTCTTGAAAAACGATGCCGCAGATGGAGATCATCTTGATTATATTTTTTTAAGTGGCACTTAGGTTCAAGAGGTTGGTATAAGTTATTAAGTTTTATTATGATCTAATCACTCTCTACCAAAATGTTGCAGTGTTTCAATGCGAATGATCTGAGCATCGCAGATCAACTCATATTCAGGGCGGCCATATAAAATGATTTGCATCTCATGCTATCGTGGTACTACTGGAGGAAGAGACTGAAGCCTGAGATCGCGTGGCAAACTGGGGCCTACGGGAGAAACCCCCACGCTGCCTCGACGGAATGCGTACTCCCCCTTTCCAATGGAGGCCCCGGCCCCCCCTCCTGCAGGGCCCCCAGCTCCTCGGGAAGAAGGAAAGGCCCCGGCAACCGATCCACGACGCACCACAGAGGTCGGCATCCCGACCTCCACGGGAAACGAGGAAGTTGCGCTTTTCTTCAAGGCAAACCCTGGCGTCAGTCCAGCGCGCTTATGCACAGTACTTCCACCCGCCCCCCCAGGACTACGTGAAGGCATTCTTCCTTCCCCCCCCTCTGTCTGACGGAGGCGTTCTCTTCCTTCCCCCCCCGAATCCTCCTCAGAATCCGACGACAAATCCGCAAATTCCAAACTGAAACTCTGCAAAGTCCCTGGCCCTCCCCAGGCAGAGCTCCGAACTTTCCTCAGAGGATGTTGGAATTTTTGGGTTCCTCCAATAACTGGACCTGCATATCGATACAATGCCCCCATACATGTTTCCAGTCATCCACCCAAAATAATCAATCAATCAATCTACTGAATTTTCATAGATGCACTCTCACTGAAATGAGGGTCAAGGATCAGAAGGCACAGCTGTACGTGCATGTGCTCCAACGAACAACAAGACCAATCAGCGTGGTACGTCGTGCAGTCAGCACACAAACGAGGGAGGAGCGGTGCGCCCTCCTTGAGGCATTTAATTTTTCTCTCTCTCCCTCTCTCTCCATCTCCTCTTTACAAGCACCCAAGCATGCAGCGAGAGTCGCTAAGACCGCAGCCCATTGGACTTCTCGACAACAATACCCAGGCCCTCACTGCCTGTGGGAGCATCAGCTTATCAATGATTCTCCATCTCATTCGCACATACACCCATGCAGTCTAGCCCCAAGACGCGAACCGAAAGCGCAGTACATGTGAATCCTGCAGATATGAATGCATGCAAAGAATGGAGCGGATACGTGCACAGTCCCCCTTTCACTGCGTCACACCTATGACTCACCCCGAGCCCTGCCGAGCTAACACTCACCTGCCACTTTGAGGATTCGCGGGGCATCCCCTGTCCCTGCTGCGAGACTGAAGCGCACCCGTCTTTTGACCGTGGAGGGCCGAGAGGCGGTCTCAGGCTGTACTTCAAGTTGTTTTCCTCTTCCTAGGTCATCATCCACAGGCCCATGCAGCGCCTCTTCTCGTCTTTGCCTCCCTTCACTGACTGAATTTCTTCTGGTGGTCGATAGAGCCGAGCCCCGACGGGGAGGGACAGCGGAGCTCTGAGATTCCGTGATCCCATCTTGACGGAAAACAGAATGGGGAGACCCCCCTTGATGGTTCTCTCTCTCTTGTCTACCATTGCTAGAAGTGTATGCAGCAGCAGCGCTCACGCTGCCGTCTGTCTGATCATTGTCCTTCTCTGACCGTCGTGTTCTCAAAGGAGACTTCTCTCGTCCTTTTGGACTTCCCGCTCTTCTTTCTCTCTCTCCCTCTGTAGAGAACACCTTCGCTGGTGAGGCCTCATTCTCATTCTCTATCTCACTCGTGCGAAGCCTTCCACCATCTTCCATCTCGAGAGGAGGAGGAGGGTCTCTGACCGTCTCCGCCCTTGATTCATTTTGAAATCCTTCGTCCTCTCTTTGTGCTTCAAGAAGAGCTGCTACCTGCTCGCTCACCTCCCTGGAAAGCGCCAGAGAACTACCGGAAGCCTCCGTGCCCAGAGGAGTCGCCGGGACATTCGGTGTCCCTGTCCTCATCTTCGACGTGACCCCCCCTGTGGCTAAAATATTTCCCAGAAGGGACCCAGGCCGCCACGCGTTGGAACCAGGCCGTCCACCCTGATACTTCTCCTTCGGCTTCGAAGAGGAAGAGGGAGTGGGGGGGTTGGAGTAGTTGGGAGCGTCAGACAAATGCGACAAATTTCGTGCCTCTTTCACTTGATATGCTACATGCCTCTCTTTATATGGGGGTGAATGAGTAGAATCCTCTCGGCCGTCTGAGCAGGGAGAGAGCACCCCGCTTCCCTGCCGGGACGCTGCGGCCCCCGAGTTTGAGTTTGTTCTGCTGCCGGTGCCGCTGCAGCCTGAGAGGGGAGAGGTGACGTCGTTGAGACGGGAGGAAGAGGACGGAAGGATGGGCAGGAGAGGTGAGGATCCTGATAGCTTCATTAGGTTTGGAGCTCCCGCCCCTCCCCCATCTCCCCGTCTCTGCAGCTGCTGCTGCTGTACGGCAGGACCGCTGTGGACTCTCCGGTGACCCGCGCGTCCCCCCACACCTGCACACACGCACACACGCACGCATCTATGAGTCCGGATAGAGACGCGAGGGAACGAGAGAAAAAAGTGATGAGCCAAGAAAGGATCTGCGTAAAAAAAAAAAGATGTGGTATTGAGAAAGTCGTGAGGATTGAATAGTCACTTGGTTGAAAGGAGAGCAGAAAGAACAAAGGGAAGGGGAGGGAACCGAATTAAGGAGGAGACAGCGAAGAGAGAAAAGGGTACGGAGTACTGTAAGCGATTCCTGCACGGACACCTTGTACGCGTCACGTTCACATCGCAGCGACAACACACTACGAACTTATTCCAGTCTATCTCTAGCCTCCTCTTCTGAACTGCATCATTGTCTTGCGTTTTTCCTGCAATCGAATCAACTCAGCTCACCCGGGGGTCTTCCAGCAGTCTCTCCTCCTTCCTGCCCAGACGGAAGGGGAGAAGGACTGCTCTCCAGTGCCGAAGGCGAGGGGTCTGAAGAAGAAGAAGAAGAGTTCCCTGCCCCTCTTCCTCCCTCTCCATTTGAAGGCGATGGTTGCGCTCGTTTGAAGGCGCTAGGAAGGGGTGGAAGCTGCGAGGGATTCCGGGGCACTGCGGCAGTCTGAAAAGGCCCCCCATGATGCATCACCGTGGAGTCGCCCCCCCCCCCGCCGCGGCCCCCGGTGAAGCGCTCCGCCAGAGACAGAGAGCCGGAACGGGGAGGTCGGAAGGTTCGAGTCGGACTGCTTGTAGAAAAGGTTGAGGAAGAAGTGCGTGCGTGCGTGGAGACTGGAGAAGAAGGATGAAATGCGCTTGCCGGATGCCCGCGACTCTCTGATCCTGTTGATGTCTCCAGAGGCCCTTTTTCTCTGTCTCTTGTGCTATGTAAGAAGAACGCGCTGCTGCTGCTGCTGCTGCTATACTCCTCGACTGGGTCTGCTTTCGAGGTTCGCGTGTCGTCGTCAAATGCAGAGAGGCACCCGGAAGACGAGGCCTTCGTGGGTTTTGCAGTGGCCGCGACAGATCCCCCTCCCCCCCCCCCAGTTCCTGCGGCGACGGGTGTCCCCTTTATGGGAGGGAGAAGGACCCCAGTGGGCATCGAGGACATCAACCAGACGATAGAAGGACAAATGGGATCAACAAAGGAGACCGGGGTCAATCGAGACCTGAACTAGGAGGGATACCCACTATGAGCATTGGTATCCGAGACATCTCATGCAGAGACGCCACTGCCATGCACGTCAGTCAGTCTGATCTGAACAACACTGTATTTCTACAAACAGCATGGAGAAACACACACAATTATTCAACCCTCAGGAGGATTTCTGGCATGCCAGGAGGTACAAAGTTCTTTCTTTAGGGACAAAAAGTGTCCAGGAGGCAGGATTGCATCAGTGGGCAAAACAACTTACAATTGCTCGTAGTAAAGTGACTGACCTTTCAACTGTTATTCGGATGCATGGGGCATGCATGCCGCGCGCGGGGCGGGGTACATGTACGTCGATTTTTTTTAGCCACAGTCTACTGTTGCTTCAAACTTGCGCGATCGACCCGCACGATCGAGTCACAACATACATCTTTGATCATTCGTGTTCACACAGCTGTAGGCATATATACATAGACTTGTTCTCTGTCTCTATCGTCACGTTGTCCTTCTTTTGAATCGGGAAGCAGAACGCAGGAACGAAAGAGGTAAGTGTCCGGGCAGGGCCTCAGGTCCTTTCCATTTGCTCTGAGCCGGTCTGACTGTTGCCCATTGAATTCCTTCTTGCGCCTCACCCAGTCGGGCCAGTCCGTTCATCGGACTGGGGGATGCTTGACTTGACGATTTTTATGTGCACTCCCAAATGTTTTTGTTGCACTTCGGTACGGAACACACTCGTTTGAATATATATATACAGATACATATATCAATGCAAAAGAGGGCTATTTTGCTCCAACTAAAGACGTCGTATGTACATGTGGATTCTCTCTTCGCCTTCCTTGCAGAATCTAGGTTTCGGACTCCCTCAGAAATGGAAAGGCATTTCCCAGAGGTAGTATCGCTTCTCGAGAGACACAAAAAGACGCGGGCGAAGCTGAAGCAGACTGGTGTTCTCTTCCGCAACATCCGGCCATGGCAGAAAGGTCAGACACTTCACTCACTTCATGTTGCGCCCTTGCTTGCATGTCTCACTCACACCACATTTCCGTATTGGTACACCGACGAAACCGTGAGCATGTTTCCGAGAAGAATGCACAGCCATCTCCCGTCTACTGATACTCTTATAACGCATGGATACCATGCAGTTTTTCATTCCTAGACGCATGCTCATAGACACACACGTCCATGCAGAGAAGTCTGCGTCTGTGCTACTGTGTGTTCAAAAAGAGGCAGTACCGTCGGAGAGTCTGTATTGGCAATGGCGTCTTCGCTTTCAATTCTTGGCACCTTCATATTCTTGTACGCTCATCCTTGACCTAGCTGCACTTCTGCGTATGCATACGTTTCTTCCTTTCCGCAGAATTATCTGCAGCAGCTGTGAGAAGGAACAGGGATGGGGAGGGCAGAAATTGTGGGAGGGGGTTCGAAGGCTGTGGAGGAGAGCGCAAAGAAAACTTTGGAAACACCACAATCGATCCAGAAAGAGAAAGGGGCTCCGAGAGTCAGAGGTGAGCTTGTGCTTTCTTTTGTGCATGCGGCTCGGAAGCATTCACCCCAAGTTTTCGAATCCTTTTCTTTGGGTGACCCTCTGTCAATCTACCAGGGCGTCTTGCTTCTCCCTCGAACTTTTCTAGCTCGCTTCCTCGATCCCTAAGTCAGACCGTGATGATGCACTCGACTGATCACTTTTCTGTCTGTCTGCCTTCTTTCTTGATGCATCCATCATGCAGACAGTTGGAATGTCTCGTCCGTTGCCTCTTTCTCCTTTCGGCACTTCGCTCCACTGAATTATTGAACGATATCGAAAAAGTTGAACAGTGATTCCATAAAGTCCTGCTCAATTGTGCTGCTGCAGAGATGCTGAGTGGATTCCTGAAACTGATTCTCAAATTGAAGCTCTGATGGAGCGAGCGTACCTCGAAGAGGAGAAACGCACTGCACTCATCATTGCTGCAACGGAAGGACACTTGGAGACTGTCAAGGAGATCCTCAACGACCCCCATGCCGACGTGCGTGTGGACATTCAAGATCAGCAGGGAGGCACCGCACTGATGGGCGCCTCTTCGAGAGGTCACCTCGGCATTGTGCGGCTGTTGCTTGGTGCAGGGGCCAAGGTGAACTTGCAGGCCGACTTCTCGAGGGAGACGGCGCTGATCTGCGCCTCGAGGTCCTCCAGCGGCCACTCTGCCGAAATCGTGCAGCTGCTTCTGAACAGCAACGCTGCGACAGACGCCAAGGACATTCGGGGCCAGGCAGCCCTCATGGCCGCTTCTCTCACAGGCTGCACCGATACAGTCCGGCTGCTGATTGGTGCCAAGGCCGACGTTGACATGCAGGACAGCAGAGGGTGCACAGCCCTGATGCACGCAGCTTCCAGAGGCCACACAGGCATTGTGCAGGTGCTCATTGACGCACGCGCCATAATAGACATGCAAGACAATCAAGGCGAGACGGCCCTCCGGAAGGCCCGCGCGTCCACCGCCCGGAGTGCCCCTGAGGTTGTGCGCCTGTTGTTGGAGGGGAAGGCCAGCGTAGACATTCAGGACGAAAAGGGAACGACGGCCCTGGCAGATGCCTGCCTCAAAGGCCACACGGAGGTCGTACGGATGTTGGTTGATGCCAAAGCGGACGTAAACATGCAGCAAGACAGCAGCAAAATGACTCCCCTCATGATGGCAGCCGTCAAAGGCCACACACACATCATAAGGCTGTTGGTCGACGCGGGTGCCAAAGTGGAGATTCAGAACAGTGAGGGAGGGACAGTTCTGACGTGTGCAGTGATTGCGGAAGGGGTAGACACAGTTGAGTTCCTTCTCTCTCTGTCTGCAACCACAGCCGTGATTGATCTCCCTGACTCAGAGGGCAAAACGGCGCTCATTCATGCAGCGTCAGGGGGGCATATTCTTCTAGTAGATCTCCTTATCAGGGGAGGGGCTGACTTCTCTTTGACAGACGCAAGCGGGAAGACCGCACTCGCAGTCGCAGAGGAGGCAGGAAGGATGCAGATCCTTGAGAGACTTGAGAGTGGAGTGCGGATGGATGATTTTTGGTCCACAGAAATGGTGTCGGAGTGGAATGATTTGCGATCGTTAATTGACAGTGGGGCGGTCGCGTTTTGGCCTGTGGGATTCCTCCGATCTCTGCTGAAGGGAAATCGACTCGTTCCTTACCGTCAGAAGATCGCAGAAACAGCAGAAGCTCTAGGAGTCGTCTGTGAACCCTTCACAACTGACACCCTCCCAACCGACTTTCGTCACCCTGTCGGAGCGCCCTTCAAACTCGTGGCACTCAGCTACCCCTGGCTTTCAAAGGGCCACCCGGATCCGACAGGTTTCCGTCTCCGGATTGTTCTAGAGCAATTAGACAAGCATTGGTGGGCTCAAGAAGGCTCGCTTGTGAGAACGTTTGTCTTTTGGGACTCCTTGTCCCTCTTCCAGCACCCCCCCGGTGGAAAACGTACAGATGCCCAAGACGCCCTTTTCAAAAAAGGCCTGTCCAAAATGGACTTCATCTATTAATATAGCAGTCCCCACACACACGTCATCCGCTCCACCACAGTCCCCCAGGATGCCTCAAACCCCACTCCGTACACTGACAGAGGCTGGTGTTCATTCGAGTCTGCAGTCATCGCCTTCAAGCCCCCCGGACGCGTGATGAGTGACGAAGTCGTTACTGAGAGCAGTCACGCATTCAAGCCCGAGTCCGGCCTCCGCATTCCAGCCACGCCGCAGGTCTTCAGCGAAATTCTGGACACGAAAAAGTTCACCAACGGCAAAACAGATGCAGACGGCGTGAAGGAATTGTACAAAAACGTTCTCCACCGATCTGTCCCAAAGTTACTTGTGTTTGCAGACGGGTCATGGGCTTCCTCTCAAGAGGCACGGAAGGAACTCGACTGTACAGCAGCACTCAAATTGGCTGATCTGCTCGAGTATGTTGCCTCTGACCCTTCGCTTGCAAATAGGATGCAGACGCAAGTACTAGACTTGTCGGGGTCCATTTTTGACTCTCAATCCAATTTTCCCTTTGTTGAGAAATCCTCTGAGCTTCCCTTTGCAGTGGAACGATTGTTGTGCGCATTTGGGGGGCTCCGCAGTATCACTGCCGTGAATTTAAAAGCAGTAGACTCTCTTATGATTTACGAAGACAAGTCGAAGACAGACTACGTAGAGGGATTAAGGAGGGGTCTGATGGGTCTGTTTCCGGCAGCAGAAGGCCCCTGTCCGCTTGACGTCAACTTGCCTCTCCTAGCTTCGGTCGGATTGTCAGAGGTCAGCAAGCAGCATGGAGCGACAATTCAATCATCGATTTGCTTCGAATTTGCGACCACAAGCGTTCGCCGAGTCACCTAATCGAAGAGATTTCATATCGTAGTCCATTGATCTCTCAATTTTACACACCATCATTTTTTGCGTTTCGACAATGCATACTTTCGTGTACCAATTTAAATGGTGCAACCATTTTCAGCTTTCTTTTGAATTTGAAACTGCATGTGTTTAATTGCAGCCAATCTCCCGATTGCTTGGAGGAAGTCCATCTGTGAATCCGGACGCGAAGAATTCACCAAGCGACAAAACAGCGTTGATTCTGGCTGCTCGATCTCAAAGGCCACACAGATGATCGATGCCAAGGCCAATCTGGACATGCAGGACAGTAGGGGGTGGACTGCCCTGACGCACGCATCAGTCAGAGGCCACGCGGACATCGTGCAGCTCCTGATTGATGCCAATGCCAACGTCGATGTGCAAGACGAGAAGGGGGCCACAGCTGTTTTGCATGTCTCTGCTAGGGGTCGCACGGACATGCTGCGGCTGCTGGTCGATGCGAAGGCAAGTCTAGATGTACAGGACAATGAGGGGCGCACAGCTTTGATGCAGGCCTGCAACATGAGCCAAACGGAAATTGTGCAGTTGCTGATTCAGGCGAGGGCCAACGTTGACATAACGGACAACCAAAAACAGACAGCGCTGTTTTATGCGCACAATACGCTGATTGTTCAACTGCTGATCGAGGCGGAGGCCAGCATGGACATGCAAGACAGACGTGGACAGACGGCTCTCATTAAAGCGTCTTCCAATGGCCGCACAGACATTCTGCAACTGCTTTTAGATGCAAAGGCCAACATGGACTTGCAGGACGATAAGGGGTGTACAGCTCAGATGCGGGCCTCATCTAACGGCCATAAAGACACTGAACAGGCAACTTTTGGTGGATGCAAAGGCTAAATTAGTTACTTAAAAAAACAAATGAATTAAAAATAAATAATCTTGTTTTAATGATCAATTGATGGAACATAAACTGTCGGCTTTTGGGTATCTTTTTAGTCTAAGCCTAACTTTTTTAAAGTTTCTACAGCGTTGCCTCAGTCATTTCTATTTTTTAAGTATTTGACATTCTGGCATCGATCTCCCCATGTCTTAATTTACTAGGCTTCGAACATGTATAGTCTTAATTTTTTTAAGTGATGATGATGATAATGATGATTGAGGGTACATGTTTTTAGTTTTAATTAGTCAATTAATTGATAAAAAAATTTAGTTAAAAAATATTTTTGTTTATACATTTAAGTTTGAATTAATTGATTGATTGCTAGGTCCTACACTCTACAGTTCTAAAGAAAGAAAGAAAGAAAGAAAGAAAGTTTGTCTGAGTTTTAGATACTTCCAGCTTTATGAAAAAAACAGTATAAATCAGGTTCGTTCTTTTATTCAAATGGAAAGACCAGGTTGTTTACTAAATGTTTTATAAGCCTACTCTACAGGTAGCTGGAATTTTACGTACAGGATTTTAGACTAGGATTTCAACGAATTTTAATGGATTTTAGCTAAGATTTTATCGAATTTTATAGGATTTTAGGGGAAAAGTCTAAAAAAAGAAAGAGAGTTGGCCCGAGTTTTCATTGTTTAGAGCTTTACCGTGTAGAACCTAAATTGATTAATTAATTAATTAGTTTATAGGTATCAATCTAGCTCTGGCGACAGATAGATATAGCGGGAAGGCCCTAGGGCGGAACATATCAATCAATCAATCAATCAAAATCAATCAATCAATTAATCAATCAATCAATAGGTTTAGGAAACCGTTGATTGTCTTCGTCGATCAGGCTAGGTTTGAGGCTGTTAGAAACGACAATTCAACGAAGGACGTTATAAATTAAGCCTTGAATTAATTTTACATTCCGGAAACTTTTTAGTAGCAGAAAGCTGTAGACAACTTGAAAAAGCAGTGCATGTATGGCAAATCTCAAGACTTTTTTGACTGCATGTATATGAAGTACATGATATCCCTTTTTTGATTGCTAGCTCGCTCTCAGGCTCGCTCTCTTCATTTGTGAACGCACTTAGGTAAGCAGGGACCTCCAGAGGGACCTAGTAGGCAGACACATCCGGGCAAACGGCAGGCAGCTTTATAGGGCATTTTCATGTCTGATGTCGTCGTTTTCATGCAAACCGTCGCACAGTGGAACGCCAGTCACACCCCAGCATCGATTACGACAGAAGAACACCGACAGGCACGACAAAGCGAAAGGACACAAAGAACGGAAAGAAGGAGGAAGACGGATTTAAGGCTCACTCTGGCACCTTTGCCAGCTGGGTGGGAATCACAGTCAGTCTGTCGGTCTGTCAGTGCGTGCATCTGTCTGCCTGATTCTGCCTCTGTGTCTCGGTGGCGGAATCCACGGGGTGAATTGAGACACAGAGGGGCGGGGCATGATGAGGTACCCTATTTGCTCACTTCAAGTACATGGCCAAGCAAGCTGCGCGCAGCTGCATTTCTCTCCCGATCTTCTTTTCAATTCTATTCCTCCCCTTTACGCTTTCGACAACGTTTTTTCCAGACTTCTCTTTCCTTCGATCTCTTCTCCGGGTCTCCCCTTTCCCGGAGAACTTCAAAAGCCAAAGACTCAACCAAGCTGTCCCCCTGCATGCAAGGAGGTCCTAGAAGGGAACTGGGAAAAGAGGAAACAGTCCCTAGCGTGCCCCCACATCCATCCATGCACCCAATCTTCCAATAGGACAAGAAAACAGAAAAGTACCGTTGCAGACATGCATATGGATATCCACGTTTTCTCGCTCTCCTTTCCATTGTCTCCTTGAGCTCTTCATTAGATGATAATACTCCCCTCAGTCAGAAAAAGAAAAAAGGTCCAGATTGACTCGCACGTTTAGTCCTCAAGTCTACTTGGCGGAATGAAAGAGTGAGGAGCTGCAGCCATCTGGCCTCCCTTCTCTGTCTGTCTGGCAACACGCAAATGGGCAAAAAAAAAAAAAAGAAACGAACACTGAGCGATGGGAGACGGCGATACGGTCGCTGCCGAAAATGAAAGGAAAAGAAAAAAGGAAGAGAGAAGCTGTGTGCCCTCTTGGGGAGGTCATCAGTGCCTTCCCGATCTTCTTTCTGCCTCTTGACAAGACGTATGTATACATGGGAGAATACGGATCCAACCATCCAACCTTTGCATCTGCACGAGACAGACACACAAGTCAATCGACGCTCATTCTAAAGATATACGACAGGCAGCACTCAGACCAATAAGCATGCAAAGAAAGAAAAAAAACTGCATGGGTGCGGGGTGGGGTCCCTTTACATGCAGGCCCCCCCCCCGGTCAGGAAGGGAGGTAACCCTCTCGGCCGACGGGCCTTCGATCATCTGTCCGATGACATGACAAACTCACACAACAAGAGGAAGAAGAAGAAGACAAACCCAACACAACACAACAGGCTGGATGAAACCCTACGTATTCATACATACCCACCGTAATAATAACACAGACAGAATCTGATCGATCAACTCTTCCCCCCATCACTTCCTTCTCTCTATCATTTCTTCTTCTCCATTTTTACAGGTGCACAACAAACAGAGAGTGCAGCTGCCGTTAACTCCTGTCGGTTCTTTGCTTTTCCCGGAAGGTTGCCACCAAGCATCCAGGAAAGGGGGGGCGCATGCATGCATGCATGCATGCATGCAGACACTTTTAGTGAGTGAGTGCAGGTGGGGAAGGTTGATCAAGCCTGGCGGGTGGCAGGAAGGAAAAAACGGCCGAGCTAAGATGAGGCTGCTGGCCAACGATTTAAGAATGCATACGAAAAGAAAGCCGTTTCTCTCTCTGTGTCTCTCCCCCCTATTCTCATTTACGATTGAAATTTACTCGCGCATCGGGAGGGACATACACGTGTGGAAATCAAACCACATGCAACCAAGAACATGGATATACCATATTAGTGGCTACACGCTGTCGGGCCCTCAAGCCTCCTGACAGGAGTGGAAGTTGGAGGGGATGTTGGCAGTGTGCAGCGTGACCGTCTCCGTGCCGCTCTTGGCGCCGTGCCCGATTTGCTGAAGACCGGGCCCCTCTCCAGTCCCGATAGGAACTCTCCCCCGCAGGTCGGGGACGGCGAAAGTGCGCCTGCCGTCTCCGCCGTAGGTCGCGCCGAGGATGGAAAAAGCCGCATTGTAGCTCTGGATGGGATAGGTAGCACCGTCAGCACGGACCCAGCCTGCAGGCCATTACGAGTGAATGAATGAAGGAAGAAAGGAAGAAAGGAAGGAAAAGGAGGGGAGAGATCGATGACGCGTATGCAGGTCGCAACCTTGTATTAAAATAGACAGAGATACAGGCAGACAGACAGACCGAGAGACATAGACCGACAGACAGGAAGACAGACAGACACGAGACAAACGCTATGAAGAACCGACAGAAACATGGAGGCAATCAGGCGGACTCACAGGCGGACAGACAGGCAGACTATATGGTTTCTTTCCCTCCTCTTCTTCAGGCAGACAGACGGACAGACAAACAAAAAGAGAGAGAGAGAGAGAGAGAGAGAGAGAGAGAAAAGAGAGATTGGAACGAAGAGTGAGGTGGGCCGGGATGGGCCTCGTAGTCAAGCACTCAGACGCAACATCGAGCAGACAGGCAGGCAGGCAGGCAGGTGGATCCGCAAGAAGAAGGAGAAGCAGACAAAAAGTCGGGCGGGAAAGCAAGGAAGCAGGCAGAAAAATAGACAGACAGGCGGTCTGGCTAGTTGAAATGCTGACAAAGAAGCAGCGGCCGGCTGAGGAAGAAAGAAGCCGATGCTACTGATATGTCCTCCCCCAAGGAGTCCAATATAAACTTAATAATACTGATACGGGGGGGGATAGATAGTCGTTATTTTTTTGATCGATATCTTCCATTTAAATATCCATTACTGATATGTTTTCCCCCAAGGAGTCCATGCACATCCGATCGGCCGCACACTGTGCCAAAATGAACACATACCGACCGGGGAGAGTGACCATGCATGCTGACGCACGCACAAGCCTGCCTACCTGCAGGAGGGTAGTTGCCTGCGAACATGGCAATCTCCCCAATGGTGCGGGCGGTTTGGCCTTGCAGCTGTCGGCCCTGGTTCTCTGACATGTCCTCCTCGAGACGTCGGCTTCTACCAGGAAATTCACCCTGCACAGAGGCAAACAAAACAAAAGAAATGAAAAGAAAAGAAGTCCAGTGAACAGAGGGCAACTAAGGAGAGAAGAGAAAGAAAGAAAAAGCATGCAGAGAGAGACATGTATGCAATGATGGGAGCACGCCTTCGTCCTTCGTGGTGTTTTGTTTGGAAAACGAAAGGGGGGGAGAGAGGAACATGACAGCCCTTTTATGTATGCAATACTCCTTCCATCAAGTTGACGTTCGTGATCTCTCTCAGCCTTTCGTAACACGTTCCCTGCTGGTTTGTTGCGCGTCTGCAGTGCGACTCCTGCTTCCTTCCGGCTCTCTGGATCCTCTTCGGTTCCCATGATCGAGCTTTCCTTCCAAGCCTCTCAACGTTACCTCAGACAGAGGCCCAAAGACTCGTGCTGTAGGGGGAAACAAAACGAGCGCCCTTCGAACAATCTGTCCGTCCGTTCCGTCCGTCTGTCTGCCTGTCTGTCTGTCCGTCGAGGTTCCTTCCTCGAGACATTCTAAAATCAAAGATTGCTCGCAGAAAACAAAAATAATGAATGAACGAGCATCATCCTCACGCATGATGCTCCAAGAACCAACCAACCAACCGACCTCGAGTGCGATGATGTACTGTATGTATGGATTCATTTTCATACAGAATTCTTTTTCAGCTCTGTATGAAGGTGAATCCATACAGCCAACCAATCGACCGACCAACCAACCAACCAACCAACCAACCAACCGACCTCGAGTGCGATGATGTACTGTATGTATGGATTCATTTTCATACAGAATTCTTTTTCTTCTCTGTATGAAAGTAAATCCATACAGCCAGCGAACCAGCCAACCAACCAACCGACCTCGAGTGCGATGATGTACTGGACGCCCTGGTAAGGCTGCATGACGGTGAACGGCTGAGAGGACCCAGCGGGCCCAACGGCACAGGAGGGTGCCTTCTCCATCTCGGAAAGAAAACTGCCCCCGCTGTTCACAAAGCTGGGGGTGGAGTCCTGAATGAGACCTGCATGCATGGAGCCAGGGAGGCAGCCAATACTCAATCAACTCAACTCACCCACACTTTTGGGGCCACTTCATGCCAGCGCGTTGCCGTGTACTGTGTGTGCCCTCCTTGTTCGGTTCGCCATCAAGATGGACGTGTAGGGCTGCATGTGTGTTTAGTTTTTTGTGTGTCCATGCCAAGAGAAAGAAGGAGACGCTCAAAGAGAACCGTGAGCTGAATTCCGAGAGCAGCGGAATTGAAAGACGTCTCTCAGACTGAAGTGGAGATGTGGGCTTTGGCAGCAGGAAGAAGGAATCCCGTCCAATCTTCGCACACAAACAAGCAAAGGAACAAAGAGCCCAACAGTCCCCTCTGTTCCCTTGCCTTGCATACAGCATGTGCTTTCTAAAATTTTTCCGCCTTGTCCTGCTCCTCTCATGCATACTCATCCATCCCAATTAACGTGACCGTAGTGTCTACTTGAAGCAAGCCCTCATTGCCAGAAGCAAACCACTAATGACGTGGAGGCACGAAGGATTTACGAATAGGAAGAAGGAAAGAAAGAAAGACAGAACCATTAGGACTCACCCGACTTCTCCGTCTCCACGTCTGTGTCGGCAGTCTCCCTGCTGTCAACCAATGCCTGCAGAGTCTCCAGTTTTCCCGTCAGCATCTCAATTCGAGCCTCCAGGGCCTCCACCTTCGCCTCCAAGTTTCCGGTCTGCGGGGTCGCGATCTCCCCAGCAGAGCCCCTCATCTGCTGTCCGGAGACGCCGAGCGCCAGCGCAGCGAAGCAAGAAGCGGAGAGACGAAGCATTTTCAGGTCTGAAACAAGACACGAAGCAAATGCTATTTGAATATGGCGAATGAGTGATCAGAAGCAAACCAAAAGTGCGGAATGTCCGCCAAGTGGGTATTAAAGTAAGCACTCAGTATCACTCAGTGGGGCAGTTGAATTGTGCAGCGCCTCGCAAATTTAAAACAGATCGATGATGGCTTCGCGGAAAGCGAAGCAGAATCTGACACACTCCGTGCGAATGGCCCGGAAAGCGAAATTTATTTTTCATGCCCACGGGGCCCAGACTTGCGTGCGTCAAATGTCAACGTCGGACACCATCCGTGTGCATGCATGGTCTGGGGCCCGGGGGTGCAATTTTTGTTAATTAAGTGCCCTAGCTCTCAGCTTCGCTTTCCGGGCCATGACGAAGATCTGACACACGCCATGGTGCATGCATGCATGCAAGCTACATGCAATTAAAAAGGCCCCGCGGCCGGGGGGCAGAAAACTGTATTCGGATTGAGTAATTTGAGTTTCATTTTCATTTCGAAGAGGAAACAACACCTATGTACACTCGTTCTAGATGGAAGTCAGTTCAAGTCACCAGCTTTCCTCGATCCTTCTTACTAAACAATTGAAATCCTGTTTTGACCGATTCACCTGGTCGAACCTTGAAGCAGATCTTGTACCCTGCATTTTGAGGAAAGCGTAGATACATATTTCTGTATATATATATGTGTATATATACGTACATTCAATTGATTCGATCCATTGAACTTGGTCTTTGCTTGCGAGTGCAACTCCGTCAATAACTCGCCTTTGACTTTCTGCTGACGTGGGACACACTGCGCAGGTATGATGTAGTAGAGTGTCATCGATGTTTTTGCGGATTTGTCTGACAACGTCATGAATATATATATGTGTCCATTGCAAGGGCATGCACACCTCTCGATCGCAAACGCACGGTCCGAGGGCTTATCCACTTGCTCTATCTGGGAGAGGAGGTTGTGAGCAGCGCATTGTATCCGTCCGTGCAGATTGCTGGTCTATTTGTTTCACAGACACCGTACATCAAAACGCACGGCCGGAAATTCCATTCCAGTTCTGTTTCGCTATGCATGTTTGCCGAAGAGGCTTTCCTTTCTTCCCGCAGGCAGGAACCGTCTGTACCGTTCTTCATCTGTCTCAAAAATGGAGGAGTACTTTCCTGAGGTGGTGGCGGTTCTCGAAAAGCACAAAAAGAACAGGGCTCCACTAAAGAGAACTGGAGTTCTGTTGCGCAACACCCGACCGGGGCAAAAAGGTCAGACACGCACTTGTGTACGATCTCATCAGATTGCCCGTCTGTACACAGGTCTGGTGCTATACTTGTGGATCACTCTCAGCCCCATTTTGCAGTAACAAAGACAAGTACTGCCTCATGGCACTTACCAGTCGCTCCGCTTCGAGACGGCAGTGTGATGCATTCATCGCATGCATGTCATGCGAAACATTCCAAACAAATGCATCACTGTGCCTGGATGTGAACTGCCATCTACGCGTGCACATTTTTTTTTCTTCTCTTTCTTCAGATTTCCTCAACCTCTCGTGCTAATGGGCACTCAATTATCGGTCTGCCTTTCTACGTCTCTGCAGGATCTCCGGCAGGAAATGTCAACAGAGAAGGGAAAGGGGAGGGGTGTGGAGATGATGCCGTTGGAGCGGAAGCAAATGGGCAGGGAGTGAAAAGAAGTAGGGATGGGGGAGCGGGACGTTCCCCCACGGCGCCAGACGCACGAAAGGAGAGCCAGAATCAGATGTCCAGGTCAGCTTCCAGTGCCTTCATTCTCTTTTCACCGATGATTCATTCGATCATGCGTGTGATGTGATGCATCCATCCATTTGCACAAGTGAACATCGAATCGATTCATCCCATCTGTTTTCCAATCCGTCCACTCACCCTCATTGCCTCCCTGATCGACGCACTCGATCTCTCCACTCTCTCCATTTAGTGGTCCTTCTGCCGCGATAGTTTCCCTCGAGTTCGCTTTTCTGTTTGTCTTTCTTTAAGTCTGTCTTCCTGCCTCTGTGTCTGTCTGTCGCCATCCCCCATGCAGATGTTCCTCCGAGAATGAATCACGGATGATAAATGATTCCTCGTCTGCTGCATCCCTCACACCCTAGCTCTCTTTTTTAAGTTTCTCCTCCCTCCCTCCCTCCCTCCGTCGCTCGGCATAGAAGGCTGCATGGAAGGGTGACCGAATAGTTTTTCCTTTGCATTCATCATCATCAGACATGCAGGAGAAGAGAAAAAGGTAAAGGTCGTCTGTAGGAACAAGAGAAAGAGGATGCACAATTGAGTGCAGAACTCGAATAACACCTGTCACTTCATTCGTGCAATTAATTGTCATTGATTTCCTTTCTCTCTCTTCCTTCCTTCCTTCCTTCCTTCCTTCCTTCCTTCCTTCCTTCCCGCCTTCGTGTCCTCCTGCAGCAACGAGTGTTCCCCCAACCAACCAGAGGAGAATGAGGCCCTCATCATCGCCGCAACAAAGGGGGATCGTCAGAAGGTGAAGAAAATCATAGAGGACAAAAAGACCGAGCTAAGCTTGGACATGCGGGACGAGGACGGGTACACAGCCCTGATGCTGGCCTCTGTCAACGGCCACACGGACACTGTGCGGCTGCTGGTCGACGCGAAGGCCAATGTGGACACACTGGTAGAGGTGACCGATTGCTTCAAGCCCCCCGGGGACCAAAGCACAGCGCTGATTTTGGCCTCTGAAAAAGGACACACGGAGATTGTGGGGCTGCTTCTTGCTGCCCAAGCCAATGTGGACACACAGAAGTATAACGGAGACACAGCACTGATGGCTGCCGTTTTCAATGGCCACACTGACATTGTGCAGCTGCTGATTGATGCAGATGCCAACGCGGACATTCAGAACATAGTCGGATCCACTGCCCTGACCCTCGCTCTTGAGTTTAGCCACGGCCGCATGCACCTTGTGCGGCTGCTGGTTGAAGATGCGAAGGCCAATGTGAATATTCAAAGCCCCGACGGCAAGACAGCACTCATGCGTGCAGTTTTGAGTGGCAACACGACGCTAGTTGAATATTTCCTCGTATTCAAAGCCCAGGTAGACATTCCCGACAGAAACGGCCGCACCCCCCTCATGGCGGCTGCAGCATACGGAAACATTTTGGTGGTAGAGCTGCTCTTAAGCCAGGGGGCTGACCTGTCTTTGAAGGACTCCAGGGGGTACACAGCACGTGCAGTTGCCGAAGAGGCGGGAAATATAGAGGTCGTCGAGAGACTGCAGAGCGGAGAGCGAATGGACGATCCGTGGTCGGCAGAAATGAAATCGGAGTGGGATGATTTGAGGTCCCTAATTGACAGCGAGGCGGTCGTATTCTGGCCTTTGCACTTCCTCAGATCTCTGCTGAAGGAAGGTGCAAAGTTGCCCTATCGTCAGAAGGTATCAGAAGCAGCGAAAGATCTTGGAGTAGATTGCCAGCCCTTCTTCTCCCCTGCAGCCGATCTCGGACACCCCGTTGGAGCGCCTTTCAAACTTGTGGCCATCAGCTACCCGTGGCTGTCGAAAGAGCACCCCGACCCCGACAGTTTCCGTCTGCGGAGTGTCCTAGAGCAACTAGACAAGCATTGGTGGGCTCAGGAGGGGTCTCCCTTGCCGGTTTTTGTCTTTTGGGACTACCTCTCCCTGTTCCAACACCCCCCAAATGGAAGACGCACGGACGATCAAGACGCGAAGTTCAAAGCAGGCCTGAGCAAAATGGACCTGATCTACAGCAGCCCCCACACACATGTCATCCGCTCCACCACAGTCCCCGAAAGCTTTTCAAACCCCACTCCGTACGCCGATCGGGGCTGGTGCTGGTTCGAGTCTGCAGTCACAGCCTTCAAGCCCCCCGCCCAGGTGCTCAGTGATGAAGCCAAGAAAACAGAGTCTTACCTCCGTATCCCCGCCACTCCGCTCGCATTTGACAAGGCTCTTGACACCAAAAGATTCACCAACGGGAAAGCGGATGCAGACGGTGTAAAGGCGCTGTACAAAAACTTCCTTCACCGATCCGTCCAAAAGCTGCAGGTATTTGCAGACGGTTCCTGGGCCTACTCTCGACAGGCTCGACGGCAGATGGATTCCCGAGCAGCACTTCAACTGGCTGCACTGGTTGAGTACATTGCTACTGACCCGCTGCTACGCGACAGTATGCAGCCTCAACTGCTCGACTTGAGGGGGTCGGTTTTTGACGATGCAACGTTGATCGGGGAGGATCGATTTCCCGATTTGGAGAAATCTTCAGAGCTAGCAGACAGCCTGCAGCGACTGCTGTGCGCTTTCGGGAAACTGCGAAGCATCACGGCAGTTCACTTTACGGCCTTCGCATTTTCTCGCAAAGGCGACGAAGAGTCGAAAAAGGTCTACATGACAGGACTTCAAAGAGGTCTGTCCGGCCTCTTTCCTGCAGACGGGCCCCGTCCTCTCGACGTCAATCTGCACCTTCTGGCTTCTGCTGGACTGTCGGAGGTCAGCTGCATGGCCAGATAGATGCAGATGCAGTCAGCGAACGGTCAAAAAACGTCGTTCGTGTTTTTGCAGAGAGACAGAACGGAATCACCGCGGTGAAGGCTATGAGACGGAGAGGATGATCACAGTCTGAGATCATCCTCAATGATTTCATGTGCCTGCTTCGGAAAAGCATCTATCTCCAAATAGACTGCGCATGCAGACGGATCGAGTGCATTGTGTTCAATAGACATTCATTCTGCGACAAGCAGCGCATTCGAAAGGCTAAGCAAGTAATGTCGTTCCTTCTTTTTGTTTTGGTTTTTGCAGGTGATGTCTCGTTTGCTCAAAGACAACACGACTGTAAAGGTCGATGCAAAGGAGTCGCGACCCGACACCGGCGTTGCAGGAGAAACCGCCATGCTTTTGGCCTCTTGCAACGGTCACTTGAGCATTGTACGGCTGCTGCTGGATGCAAATGCCGACACGAACATCCAGAGTTCGGACGGAAAGACAGCCCTGATGGCCGCGGCTTCTCAGGGCTACAGAGACATTGTGCAACTACTGATCGATGCCCAGGCGAAGGTAGACATACAGAACGAGAAAGGCTGGACAGCCCTGATATTGGCCTCTGACAACGGCCACACGGACATTGTGCGGCTGCTGATCGACGCGAAGGCCAAGAAGGGCATCAAGGACCACTCGCCCGTGAAGGAGCGCTTTCACGGAAAGACCGCATTGATGCTGGCCTCTAACAACGGTCACACGGACATTGTGCGAGTGCTGATCGATGCAGAGGAGAATTTAGGAGTGCAGAGTTTCGACGGACATACAGCCCTGATGTTCGCCTCAATGGGAGGCCACACTGACATCGTGCGGTTGCTGGTTGACGCGAAGGCCAATGTAGAGATGCAGACTTACGATTCAGCAGGCGGAGTCACAGCCCTGTTCTTTACTTCTATGGGTGGCCACACTGACATCGTGCGGTTGCTGGTCGATACGAAGGCCAATGTAGACATCGAAGACAAGTACCAGAAGAAGACGGCACTGATATGGGCCTCAGAGAAAGGCCACACGGATGTGGTCAAACTGCTGACTGACGCCAAAGACAAAGTTGCCCTGCCCTCCTCCTAGAAGCTTTTAGGTCAGGCACAGGTGATTGAAGATTCGCGAAGTTCTTCCATCTTTCTTTCTTTCTTTCTTTGACTTTCTTTCTTTCTTTGACTTTCTTTCTTTCTTTCTTTCTTTCTTTCTTGAATTTCTTTCTGTGTTTACTCTAATTACTTACTAGCCTGAGGTCCCCTGTGGCCTTATATTCAGACCGGCTTGCTGCATGCTAGGCTGCATGTATATTCAGACCGGCTTGCTGCATGCTAGGCTGCATGCAGCTCATTGAAGCTCAGAATAACCAAAAATATACCCAAAACGTTTAACCAGACTTACGATTGTCTAGGCGTCGGCTATATAAGGAAGAAAAAAAAAAATCTCTCTTTTTTTTTTTTCAATTCTATAAAGTGAAACAGTTTTTTTTTGTCACGACTGTTGTTCAAATGAGTGTTACACAATTGTTGTTCATGTGTTGTGCAACTATTGTTGAGTATTGTTAAGTATTGTTAGGCTTGAAAAGGTTTTTACTCAATTTTATTAAAGTCAAGAACTAAGTTAAGGCGGCACTGTTAAGCAACTGTTGTTTGGATGTTGCATAAGTATTGTTTATATGTTGCATAACTTGAATTTGAACTCTTGTTTAGAGTCTTATTGAGTGTTGTTTAGCTTGAAAAAGGAAAAAAAAAATATTTTCCGCTCGTTTACTTTTTTTTTCTTTAGCCGACGCCTATAAACGATTCAAGTGTCACGATTGTGCATATACCTGAATTGAACTTTAGAATAAGAATGAAACAACTTAATAATTAAATCAAATTATAAAATAGATTTTAAATTAGATTTTAAATACTAGCTAATTGGATATTTCATGATGAAGGAATGAATGAATGAATGAATGAATGACTAAGCCGGTGGAGCCGAGCTCCTGGCAGTCCATGATGATGTCATTTTAATTCTATTTTAAATATTTTTTTAAGAAAATATGGTATATACAGATTTCGAAAATCATAATTTAATGAGAGGGTAGGCTAGATCGATCGAGGGTAGGCTGTGCTGAATCGCATATTCGCGGATCAAAACAAATTTAACGAAGTTTAAAGACTGAATTAATGTACAACTTAATTCCAATAAAAAAACCTTGTCTCAATGAGGATCCTAGTGAGGAGCTAGAATCATTTCTGCCATTTGCCCCAGCATTTGCTACCATTTGTCTTTCTCATATCCATTCGACTATGACATGAGGTGCCGGGCCCCGGGCACACTGACAGCGTTTGCTCATTCTCATACGCTCACGGGAATGAATTGTGTAAACACAGGACACGTCGGATCGCCCATGTGTTCAACTGACTGCACAAGCGACAGAACGGTGACAACAAGACTGCCTGCCAACATGACCCAAACAGCTGCCTTCCGGGGCCCAAAGGGGCGATTCCTTCGCACTTTCAGAAAGAAAAGCGCAGGCAGCGTGAAAGCAATTGCAAGTGCACAAGCAGACCCTGCGAGAGACCATACACTCATGATCGAATTCAACAATAAGGCAACAGACAAGGTCGAGGCCAGACACAGAAACGTGACCACCACCAGCAACTGACAACTCATTTCACCCCCATCCGGTAAATCGGCATCAAACCCTGTCGCTGCCTCAAAAATAGGCTGCGCCCTCCTCGATTGAGCTCCAGATCGCGCAGTCACACCTAAAACCTGCGCCCCCTGTCCCTGCGGATTTCTACTTCCCCCTCCTTCGTCAGGCTCCGCACCCCCTGCTGCTACTGCAGAAGCACGAACAGCGCTCGTATTAGTTGCCTGGGCAACAGCGACAGCAGCGGCAGCGTGAAGCGAGTTTGCTACCGCCGCAGAAAAAATCGAAGTTCTTCCCGACGCCCCCCCCTTCTCATCCTGCGTGACCCCGACAGACCCCGCCCCCCCAACTGCGCTATCAGGAGGGAGAAACGACCCCTGCCGCGTGCCTGTATCTATCGGACTCGGTCTCCGACTGGTTCTCTGACTTTCCACATGCCCACACGGTTCCATACCGCTCTTACTTCTCTGTCTCTCCAACTGCGCCTCCTCTGCCGTGTGCGCAAACGATTGACCCCCAGGCATTTCTAAACGAAACGTAGCCTGCGTCTCAGCTTCTCTCCCCCCCTCTTGCCCTTCCCCCCCATGATCTCCTTCTTCCGTCTCCCCGCTGCCCCAGGGATTTGAGGAAGGGAGAAGTGACGGAGACGGGGGCGGAGACGGGCCCCAATCCTGCGGATCCGTCCCTCTGCAGGAGATCCACTGGCCTGCGCGTGCGTCAGCAACTAGCCCGAGAAGCTTGTGGATGCTTGTGCGGAGGGGAAGCACCAGCAAGGAGATGTTGCACGTGCACGCAATGCCAAGGCCGAGGCGTCCGACCTGCACAGGCAGGCAGGGCAGAAAAGACACTTTCTTTTTCTTGTGCGATGATGCAATTTGCTTCTGCATACACAGAGTAAGGTAAGCGAAGAAAAACGGGCAAACAGAGCCGAGGAGAGACTGCGTCCAGAGGCAGCTTTCACTTTTTTGGGGGAGAGAACTAACTCGGGCAGGTTCTTTCTTCGACAACAAGGGGGGAATCAAAACGGAGTTGGGGCTGGCTATGCTCCCCCCCCCCCGACACACAGAGGGAGAAAGGGACAGAGTGGCAGAGACGGGCCGGGAGGAAAAGGAAGAGAGAGACTCCACCTCGCACGCCTTCTCCCCCTCCCCCCAACTGCTCTCTGAGAGAGAAAGAAAGAGAGAGAGAGAGAGAGAGAGAGAGAGAGAGAGAGAGAAAGAAGAGACCACCCCCCCCATCCCCCCACCGACCATCATCACAGGATCCCCAGGGTCAAAATTCAGGACCAGATTCGCACACGTGAAGGGCCCAGACCAAATGTAAGCGGCACATCCTACTACGATATACAGAACAGAGCACACAGCCACCACAGTCCGGATAATCATCCGGACTCTCTTCCGCGTGGGTCTCTTCAATTCACTATGTAGAGGCAGAGTGTTCGGGTGGCACATCAAAGACATGACTAGCGCAGGGAGTGCGTACAGGTACGCAGAGACACCGGTGGGCACCAGATTGATGCCCCCGAATTCCGCCCCTACCGTCACTGCAGTGGCCCCCCCGTGTTTGGCGTCCCAGATGTATGCTGTGTGGGCCTTTCCCAGGACAGGAAGAACTCGAATTAAGATTGCTACCGCCATTACACACGCACTGCAACAAAACAGAAAAAAGAATAGACACCAAAACCATCATAAATAGACTACAAAAAAGAAGAACACGGAACCTCCTGTAGAACTCGCGATCATTCACAGTGAAGAATTAAACCAGACAGGAAAGCATCAACACACGACAGGAAACAAAGGAGAAAACACGTCGACTCCTCAGAAAAAAGACATCTCTGGGGGAAAATGAGTCACACTAACGAAGAACCACACACGCAAAAACGGAAAATCACCGTCATGATGAACCATCCTCTCATGATGCTGACCGACCTACCTGCAGAACGAGAGGACGGAAACGCAGCGCAACCCAGAGAGACTTCTCTGAAAGCATGCAGGCCCGATTAACACAACCACTGCTGTCTTCGTTATGGCCTCCAGCGCGTTCGTTGAAATCACAGACGCTCCCCCGCTCCCCATCCACACACGGACGACAGGCGACAGAATGTCACACACTGTGAGGATGTAGGCAACCACCACGAGCCAAAGAAGGGTGATGGACACGAGAACGGTCACCAGCCGAGCGGATGACCCTGAAGAGTGTTATCAGGGAGGGCACAGAGACGGGACAAAAGAACATGCACAGAAAGGAGGATAAGTGAACTTAATACGACGCACGCAAACGGATCTTAACCAGGAGACGGCAACCCTGAGGCTGGCGGTGGAGGGAAGAGGTGTGGAATGATTGAATCTCGACAGCAGCGAGAGAACAGATGAACCAGCAGCTTGTGAGGGAAACCAGTCATCCGAAAGATTTATCTATTTTATATTTTCATACAAAAAAAAAAAGAGAAGCAAAAAGTCATTCGAAAGATTCCAAAGGTGAGCGGCCACGTTTCAAAGAAAAGGAAGGAGACAACACATTGCACCCAAAAGAAAAGACAGGGCGACAAGGTTTCCCACCCGAATCATGCAGCAGTGGGACGCATACAAATCCACGCAAACGCGACCCCCCAACGGCAAGTCTTCGACACCAACCCACGTACCGTATGCCTTCTCTGCGATTTCTTCGTATGAGTTCACTCCTGCAGGCAGACCGAGCGTGAAAGAAGAGAAGAGTGACAACACGGAGAAGTCACACCGTCGTACTTCCGCGCCATCCCTTTCCCTTTCCTTCCCATCCTGGATCGGAGATCACTCAAATTTCGAACAGATAGCCGTTTTTTTTTTTTTTTGGCAGGTGCTCGACCAAATCTCCATTCATGCACACATTGCTCCAAAGGTTGCCATTCTACGCTCAGTTTGTCGAAGTGCCATTTGCTTCATTCGCGCTGCGTCAGTTTGCGGAGGCATGCAATTGACAAACAAGCACACAGCACGGCCGATGGGATAAACTTACAAATCACTAACCGCAGGCAGGCCTCACCTGTCCGTCTGGCACACGCAATCAGGAGATCAAGTGAGAGAATGTTCAGAACCGCCGACGCCAAAACGGAAAGCATCCCCACCAGCAAGCCGCACTTCATGACGGTAAAGGACAAAGACAGCACCCCTCCTCCCACAATTGTGGCCACTAAACTCCAGACCGCCTGACAGAAGGTTACCTTCCTGGAGGGGCAGTCAGCGTGGGGAGAGAGAAACTCGCCATCCAGAAGGGGGGTGGAGCGACGTGGGTCTCCCATCTCTATCCCCCTCTTATCTGCCTGTGAGAGCAGTGAATCTTTTATTTCCTTTATTTGCCTTTTTTCCCCTCTCGCGGATCGAGGAGACGAGACGGCACACTGACAGGGCCGCCCTGCCCGGCCTCCATTGCTGCTGTCAGCAGGACAAGACTTTGGCACGGCTGAGCAGAAAGGTCACCCCGATGACAGATCTCTCTCTCACCACGCTCTGGCTGATGACAGATCTCTCCACGGCCTCTGCCGGAAACGACACGACAGCTAGGTGACAGGGGTTTTCAGACTGAACAGGTCTCTCTTCTTGGAAGCAGCAGGAGAACTGATGCCAGAAACGGCGCCGCCCTTCGATTCAGATTGAACCTTCTTCTGGCTGAGTCAATCTGCTTGAGAATATCAAAGGTTACGCATTGCACCGTCAGATTCATCCACAGAATCTGACTCACAGTGAGGCCGTGTGAGGTGAGGATCGCTGGCTCGACGCTCTTTTCTGCATGGTGTGAAGAACGGCCGCGTGAATCCCGGCTGACCGGCAACGGCCCGTGCGTTCGTGGCTGGACCCGCGCGACTTTCGGCCCATGCAGGACCCCTGAGATCGCCTGGGCCGCAACGGTTCGCCGACGTCATGTGCAACGGCAAAAGTTTTGTCGGAGGACAAAAGGGAAGCCTCGTGTACAAACGTCACTTCTTGGCGCCTCTTGCAGTGTAGGGAGTAGTTGCACCAGTCTGGAGGCCGTGTTTTCTTGTGTTGGGCGCTTCTTCGTAGTTTGGATTGCAAAAGCGCTGTAAGGCAGTGACGTGGGGTGAAGATGGCGTGCAACTGCACCAGGAAAAAGTGCGGTGGTGCAGCACTTTGCTGCATCGGTTTGCTGGCTCTGATTGTTGGCTTGTCCTTCTGTGTCTTGGGTTTTCTCGCCCCTGACTACTTGAGGGAGCTTGAGTACTCTCAGGTGAAGCAGAAGGTGACACTGAACCCGAAGAACGTTGACGCCTTCGAGACGTTCAAGGAGGTCCCCAAGAAGTTTCGCTTCTTCGTCTTCAACGTCACCAACGCAGAAGACGCCCTGAAGGGCGAGAGGATCCGCGTGGAGCAAGTGGGACCTTTCACCTATGAGTGAGTTGATCAATGCAGGTGATCATGTCTTGGCAGTGTGTGTTTGGCAGGGGAGGGCATGGAGGGAAGGAGACGGGGTAGGGTCCATTTAGGAGACGGCACATTGATGAGTGCACCCTTCAGCTTGTCCTGCGTTTGGATTGCCCCGACAGTCAACATGTTCATCCGGTGCCCTTCCTCATTCAAGTATCTCCTTCTGCTCTTTGGCGGCTGCGTTGCATCAGATTGCCTTGATTGTGTCTTCATGTCTCACTGCAGCATGGTGGAGAGAAAAGAGAACATCGTCAGGTTTCAAAATGGTCAGTCTTTCTTCCAGTCACTCGCTCGCTCAGTTAGTCAGTAACTCAGTAACTGGAAGTCCCTTCTTTTCTTTCTCTCTCTTGTTCTGCGCGCATGCCCTTTTGAATGATCAGTCGACAGAACGGAGGACGGAAGTGCACGCGTGGCCTCTTGGCTCTCTCCCTTGGTTTTGGCGCACGCTGATTGGTCACCGTGCCTTCGTTACCTCCTCCTCTCTCTTGTCAGCCAGCCGTAGTCTTTGTCTCTTTGTGTTCGTGTGTAAGGAAACTTATTTATTCATCTGCAATGACTTGCAATGCATGCGCATGCAGGCACGATGGTGAAGTACGACAAGCGCGAGTACTACGTGTACGATCCTAGTGAGAGCATCACGCCGTACCCCTCCAGCGTGATCCTGACTGCCCCCAACCTCCCCCTCCTGACTCTCCTCGACAAAGCAGACAAACTTTCCGGGTGGACAAACGCAATCATGGACAAGGCACTCTCTATCACGGGGCAGAAGCCGTTCATTCAGAAGAGCGTGCAAGAGTCAGTCAGAGAGCTTCTGGCAGTCGGGATAGGCTGTACTGTTTGCAAACGTACAGAATCAGCAGATCTCTGCATGTGTAACATGGAATGTTCTGTCGCAGTCCATCATTTTCCTTGTGTTCCTTCTCGCTCGCTCTACTCTCTGTCACCAGCACTCTCGAGTCCGCCCAGTGTCCCCCCTCTTTTCTCAAATACACACATGATACGACGATAATTTCACCTTTTTTCTTTCTGTCTTTCTGTGTGTTTAATTGTGCAGTCTCCTGTGGGGCTACAACGACCCGATATTGAAGACTTTGAGTCTCCTTGACAAGAGCCTGTCGCCTAAATTCCAGCTCCAGAAAAACGACACTTGGGAGAGGAACTCTGTGGCAGTGACCGGAGAGGGCGAAGAGGAAGAAATCAACAAACTCGGAAACCTCCAGCTGTTCGATGGAAAAACAGCTGTCAGTCAGTCAGTCAGGCGGGCAGGCAGGCAGGCTCTCCGTCCGTTTAAGTGAGTCTGCCATAACTCGTGGGTGCAATACAGAGAACAGTACTCGCTCTCTTTTCTTCTCTGCTCCTCGTAAAAGAGAGCATGCATGTGAACTTGATGGTCTCCCTGCACATCCGTCAACGTGAGGAGTGGACACAATCAGACAGACATGCGCGTGTGCTGAGTAATCTGATTGCGGATGGAAAGTATGATGTAAGGTGGCATGTATGAGAGTGAGAGACAGAGATCGAAAGGAGAACAACGAAATGCAAATGCAAGGTTGCAAGGTCATTTCTCACTTCCTTGCATCCCCTACCCCTTCCGTCCCCCCTCTATCAGATCTCCTGCTGGGGCAGCACCTACGCCAACGCTGTGAACGGGACTGATGGAGACCGCTTTTACCCGTTCGTGAAGAAGTCTGATGATCTGGCAGTTTTCATCTCCTCTTTGACTCGGTCGGTCCGTCTTCTTCTCCCTTTTTCTATTCCTCTATGGTTCTCTTTCTTCATCTCTTCCTTGCTGCCTTTCTTTCTCTGGCTGTTTCTCTCTCTCTCTCTCTCTCTCTCTCTCTCTCTCATGTGTGTGTGCGCGCGGGCGTGCGTGGGAGTGAGAGCGAGAGATTTCGGACGTTCCGATGGAGAGGGCAAACTCCTGTCAAAGCATTTTTCTGCGGGGGTATTGGAGATACACAGAAGAGAGAGCTCAAACCAAGCTGCCTATATGTGTGCGTGCGTATGTATACAGGTCTGTGCGTATCGTGTTCTCTGAGGAGGGCCTGGTGAAGGATCGTGTGAAGACTTTGAACTACCGTCTTGCCCCTACCGAACTGATGAATGCCGAGGAGGAGCCATCGAACGCCGACTTCTATGCCTTTGGGCCCTCTGGTCTTCTCAACCTGACTGTATGCCAGGGCGCCCCAGTGTTTGCCTCAAAGCCCCACTTCCTGGACGGAGACCCGCGCCTCTCTTCTGGAGAGTTCAACGTTGAGGGCCTCCACCCCAAAAAGGTCAGTCACTCACTCACTCACTTTATTTATCTGCATACGTGACAAGCACAGTAGTCTTTGTGCGTGCGTCTTTGTTTAGTTGTTTCCTTTCTTTCCCCCTCCCCTAGTACATCGATAGAAAAGGTTACGGACTGTTTTCCATTCAGGAAGGCTTCTCCCTTCTCTCTCGTCGCCTGTATGCCGGCAGGCAGTCTCCCTCCCCTCGTCTCTGCCCAATGAGCTGTAGTCTCAGAAAGAGACGTGTCTTTTTTCTGTCGTTTGTCATACCTCCTGCCTGTCTGTTTGCAGTCTGAGCACGATACCGTTCTCTATATCGAGCCCATGACGGGCGCTGTGGTGAAGGGGCGTCAGCAGATTCAGTTGAACGTGGCCATCGGAGGAGGCGTGTCCTCCAACGCGAACGGGTTCGCAAAGCCTGCAGAGGTTCCTTCTCTCGGAAGCAGCAACCTGCTCACCTGGAGCAAGAAGCTGGGGGGTAATCTTAAGCCCGTGTTCCTTCCTGTTTTCTATGGTCTGAAGGAAGGTGAAGTGACAGACGAACAAGCTAAGACCCTCGCAGGAACTCTGTACCCGATTCTCGATCTCTCAGACGCTCTTGAGAGCTGGGTGAAGTGGGTGGCCCTTGCTGTTGGCATTGTCGGTTTGCTGCTTTTCATTTTGGGTTTCCTGTTGGTGAGAAGGGCCAGATTGGATGACAAGGCCAAGGAGAGACGAGAAGGAGGAGAGAACGAGGAGGCCAGCACAGAGGCAGACCTGGAGAGACCTAGTGACCCCACTCAGGTTGTTGGCGGGGCCGTGGCGTCTGCAACTGCCCTCACGGCTGCCGTCACACCCGACGAGCGTGCGTCGAGTGTGGCGGGTACAGAGACGGCAGAGGGGGGCAGACGGGTTGCCAAGGGGGTTCGGGAAGAATTGAAGACCTTTGGTGCGGATGGCAGTGCAGGAGGTGTGTCTCTGTCGGATGAAGCGGTGGGAAGATCGGGGGGGAAGGAGAGGGCGTCTTCTTCCGGTCTCTCGAGATTTGAGTCTCCCAGAGAATCGGAAGAGTAGACAGAGAGGAGGAGGGAAAGACAAAAAAAAATGGTTTTTTGAGTGTGTGCGTAAGTACGGAGGACTCATTTGCTTATCTTCTCTCTCCAATCAACTGTCAGTCACTCCTGTGAGAGCACTCGCCTGAACGGTCCTTGCCTGGAGTTGTGAAGGAAAAATGTGTATGTATGTATGTTCGTTGGAAAGAAGGAAGGAAACGGTGATTGTGTGCTTCTCTACAGTCTTCTCTTAGTATCCGACTGCTCGATCCAGTACGCACTGTCGCAGCTTCTTTTTCTATTTCTTCTTCCCGTTCCTGCTTCTTGTCTTACTCTCTCGTGCCGAGAGACTTCTCCCAAAGTGGGAAGGCAAAAAAAGGGGGGGTAGCTCTGCCGACTTCCTTTTTCTACGTCGTATGCACTATTTGTCTCTCTATAATATGGCCCGGATTCCTCCCTTGTGGTAACTGCTTGTTGGGTACTAAACCCCTTCGGGGAGTGTGGGGGGAGATCAGGAGAAGGGGTCGGGTGGCTGGTCCGGTTCTGAATATTTATCTTGCATCTGGGAGAGGAAAAGTGCGGAAACATTTGTCGAGTCGCGCCATCTCTTGTGAAGAGACCAGATTCCTTTTTCTCGTCGCGTTTTTAAAGGAAGGTCGAATTTAAGACCACTCATCCCTCTACTGGCCTAAATCTGTGTTTGCTCGGTCACCTGCTTGTCCACTATGATTATGTGTTCGTTCAAGGGGAGAACGATGACAGTGACTTGTTCATTCCCACTTCAACCAACTGTGACTTGTGTCTTGCTTCAGCGGAAACTGGCAGGTGCATCCTGAGAAGAGACCGTGGCAAAAGAGCGGTCTGAGTAAAGTATGGGGGTTCAGGAGTACTAATGCTCAATATGGTCACAGTATCGTGCGGTTGAAGGAAGAGAGCCTGACCTGCACCGAGCGGTGCACTGCATATCTGCATGCTGGAAGAGTTTTTGACGTTTAAATTAAGTTCTCTATACGTGTACGGTGAGAGATTGTGAGCCGGCGTGAGCCACGGTCCACTATGTTACTATCACCGACTATCAAAACACAACGGTTATCTTTTTATTCACGTATGTATTTTTGAGTGTTCTAACGTGTTTAAGGAAATGCTCTATATAACTCTGTCTGATATACAGTGATGTATGATAATTAACATAATATAATTATTAAATATATGTACTAGGAACACTTATACACAGTTTTTTTGTACGTAACTAATCTAAACTAACCATACCATCTTCTACGTGTTTACGCATTCGAACCGAATCAAACGGTTGATTTCTATAATATTTTATGATAAAAAGAGATTAAAAAATGATGATAACTACTCACTTACTTACTTATAATGGCGGTTTAACCAAGAGTCTCCGAAACTAGAGACAAACGGCAACCTATACATGTAGTTTGTGCGCAACCTAGGCTTTGAGATAATTAAAATGACTAACAATTATAACTAGAATTAAAATGTGCAGCCATTATAAATAGGAAGTAACGAATATATCAAGACTTCGAGTAATGATCAATCGAAATGAAGGAGTGTTTCGTCATATGTCAGTAGACCTTGTCTACCGCTGACTCCAGCGCAGGCTTAGCAGGGCTATAGGTAGCTATAGCTGCGCAGTGGCTGTACTGGGTCTAACTGGGTCGAGAATTGGGTCGAGCGGTATCGAGCGGCAGTCATGCCTTTCAGATACCTTCGGGGCGGCTTGGGGAAAAAAGGGGGGAGGAAAAAAAAAAACGCAAGTCAACGTAAGTGTCGAATCCATGCTGCGCGCGGCGCACGGCATGCCCCTCGGCATGCCCCGGCCATTAATTCTCACACCTCAAAAATTAATCGGCTATGCGCAACCGATTTTGGTGTAGGGCGCGTTCGATCGAAAAATCGAAATTAAAGGTGCACGCAGAACGATCTGCTTCGACTATAGAGAGTATTGGAAGGTGAAGGGAGGGGCGAAAGGAAAGCAGGTTGCTTCAAGTTTTTCCTCATCATCTCGATCGAAAACAACGTATTTCTCCAACTTTTTCTGGCATCGTTTCACAATGGAAAGCGAGATATCACAAGGAGACGGCAAGATCCTGCGAAGTGATCATCCTTCGAGGCAGGGCTTCATTCCAGTAGTCGCTCTGCGTGGGGATGTCAACGCGGACATGAGACAGCTGGCCTCTGTCATTGTTGGCGTCAAGCGACAGTTGGAGGCCGCCTTGCTGCAGGGAGAGGAAAGACAGGCTGATGGAAATGAGAACCCCGACGAGACGGCGCGAAGACATGTTCCTCCTTCTTCAGCTTCTCTGAAGCAGACCATTCAGCGCGGGGTGCTTTCGATCCTCACCTCCCTGAATGAGCTGGGGAGTCTGAAAGGAGAAAACGCCAGAATTGTGGCAGAGGACCTCATGATCATTGAAGACTTCGTCCCTTCTGTCCTGTGGCTCTTCTCCATTGATGGGCTGCTGACCGAAGAGGCCACGACCTCGAGCAACACCCGCCTCACCACGGCCTCCGCTTTCCGCGACTGGATGGCCGACATGAGCAAGAAGAAGATCATCGATGCCGCTATTCGTGTGTTGACTTTGTTAGTCAAGTTTGTTCCCCGCCTGAGGCATATTCTCTGGCAGAGTGAGCTTTTCATCTTCCACCTGAACAGAGTCATTCGATCGACCTCGGAGGAGCTCACGCACCCAAAAGAAAATCAAATTCGTTTTGGATCCCTGATGGATCTCCTCACAGGCCTCTACCCCGTGAGCAGGGAGACAGTCGAGGCACTCAACTATCCTCAACTGGCAGGAGAGGAAGAGAGGTCGAAGGGTGCGATTGACTTCTCGCGTTTCTTCCGCGCAGCTTTTTGGCTGGCGGGACAGAGGTGCAGGGCGTGTTCGGATAAAGTGATGGTGTGGGCTCAGTTGGTCTGCTGCTTTGAAACGTACGGCATGTCAGCTGAGGTCATGCAAGCTCAGAGATCTGCGTTTGCTTCTTCGGAGGCGTCCACAGATACAGTACATCTCTACCGAGACGCCATCACTTTGTGCAACTGCATGGTCGATTGCCACGGAGTGAATCCAAGGATGGAATATCTGTATCGAGTGAAGGCGATCGAAGTCACGATGCAGAATCGGAAGATTGCAAGGAGAAAGGAGAGGATGAAGGATTTGAAAGTGTTGCGAGAGATTGATGAAGCTTGGCAGACAGAGGTGTCGACCATTCCCAGTGGTGAATTTCCTGAAGTTCCAGAAGAGGCCCTGTTATCAGAGAAGCACTCCCGTCTCTACCTGGCCCTTTTGATCCTCTGTCTGGAAGCTCCACTGGCCAAGAGCACTTCTCGCTTCAGTGATGCCAGTGAGAAATCTGGACCGATGAAGGTGTTGCTGCAGTGGTTTGCTTGGCAGCAGAAGAAGCCTGCAGGGGGGAAAGAGAAGAGCACAAGATGGACTGTGTCAGATTTGTCTCTTCAGAATTTGACTGCCTTTCTGCATGAAAAGATTCTGCCTGATTTTGGTCTAGACAAAGAAAGGGAAAGTCAAAATGAGGAGGCAGAGGGGGAGGGGGAAAAGGGAAAGAAAACCTCCAGACTTTTGAAAGATTCCAAAGAGATGAGATTTCAGTATCCCTACACTTGCGCGCAGTGTGGGAAAAAATCTGTGAAAGCCAAGCATTGCCGTGTGTGCCTTCTGATCTCCTACTGTTCGAAAGAGTGTCAGAGAGCTCACTGGACGAAGAAGAGTGGAGATGAAGGGGAAAGGGAAGGGGAGGGAGACAGGGAAGGGAAGGAAGGTTGCGAGTCAGAAAATTGTGACTCGAGAGGGGAAAGCGAGGGGGTGGTTTGCAGCAAGCCAGAGGACTGTGAGTCCACAGGCCACGTCGGTTGGTGCTACACGCACAGGGTAAGGTGTCCTCTGTTGAAGAAGAGGGTCACTGACGTGATCCTCTCTGACAACTTTACTTTCGATGCGCCGATGCGCCGCAAGATCATCCAGCAGAGCATTGAGGAGACCCCAGAAGAAAATGAAGGACACTCCGACCCAGCAGCCTCCCTCGCAGCAGGGCTTGAAGGGGTGACGCTGCAGGACAACGCAGCACCTGATGGCGCCCGTGAGGAAGACCCCGGGTCCGGTTCGGCCGCACTGGCTTCTTCTGACAGTGTCTGATCGAATGAAAGGGGCCGGTGTGTGGGGTTGGGCGAGGGGCAGATCAAAACGTTCAACTCCTAGTCTCAATTCAGCATAATTCTCCGATATGTTTGCCAGCAGGAGATCTTGCTGTCATTGAATATCTTGTGCTCGATTAACTCTGACGGAACTTTTGAAATTGCATGCACATGAATGGACTGGTCGAGACTTCAAGCAAATACTTTGAACAAAGCGATTTCGGTAAGCAGGTTCATGGGTGAACTGTTGTGTGTGTGTGTGTGTGTGTGTGTGTGTGTATCTGTGTGTGTCTGTGTGTGTCTGTGTGTGTCTGTGTGTGTCTGTCTGCCTGTCTGCCTGTCTGTCTGCCTGTCTGCCTGTCTGTCTGCCTATCTGCCTGTCTGCCTGTCTGTGTGTCTGTCTGTGTGTCTGTCTGTGTGTCTGTCTGTGTGTCTGTCTGTCTGTGTGTCTGTCTGTGTGTCTGTCTGTGTGTCTGTCGGTGTGTCTGTCGGTGTGTCTGTCGGTGTGTCTGTCGGTGTGTCTGTCGGTGTGTCTGTCGGTGTGTCTGTCTGTGTGTCTGTCTGTGTGTCTGTCTGTGTATCTGTCTGTGTATCTGTCTGTGTATCTGTCTGTGTGTCTGTCTGTGTGTCTGTCTGTGTGTCTGTCTGTGTGTCTGTCGGTGTGTCTGTCGGTGTGTCTGTCTGTGTGTCTGTCTGTGTATCTGTCTGTGTGTCTCTCTGTGTGTCTCTCTGTGTGTCTGTCGGTGTGTCTGTCGGTGTGTCTGTCGGTGTCTCTGTCTGTCTGTCTGTCTGTCTGTCTGTGTGTCTGTCTGTCTGTCTGACTGTCTGTCTGACTGTCTGTATGCGCCAGTGTGGGTGTGCGAAGTGCGTGTGTGTCTGTGTGTCTGTCTCTCTCTCTCTCTCTCTCTCTCTGTGTGTGTGTGTGTGTGTGTCTGTCTGTGTCTGTGTCTGTGTCTGTGTGTGTGTCTCTGTGTGTGTGTGTGTGTGTGCCAGTGTGTGTATGTGTGTGTGTGTGTGTGTGTGTGTGTGTGTGTCTGTCTGTGTCTGTGTCTGTGTGTGTGTCTGTGTGTGTGTGTGTGCCAGTGTGTGTGTGTGTGTGTGTGTGTGTGTGTGTGTGTGTACGTGTGTGTCTAGGTGTATGTATATGTGTGCGTACGCGTGTAGGTCTAGGCATAGGTACGCGCGTATACACGCGTTTCAAAGTGTGTAGACGCATTTTAATCTATAATTAAGTTAATTCAAAATTTTTAATGATTATAAACTGCATGCATGCATGGATGGCGATTAAATCGAGTTGATTGATTGATTGATTGATTGATTGATATGTTCCGCCCTAGGGCCTTCCCGCTATATCTATCTGTCGCCAGAGCTAGCAGGGCGGAGTTAAAACTACGATTATAGCCTAGATTATAACTAAGTTATCACTAGGGTTTTCATTTTAAGCTAGGGATTCATGTTAAAAGGAGTGGCCTCGCTTAATTGCCAATAGGACAAGACCCAATGCGGAACATATCAATCAATCAATCAATCAATCAATGCTAAAATAAAATAATAATCTAAGAATGCATGAGATCATTGAGATGTTAGAGATCCAGATTTATACGGTGGTAACCAGGTGGTTTACCGCTGGTATAATTCTGTATAAAGAATAATCAATCAATCAATCAATAGTGACTTGACATACCAGTTGACGTAGCTGGGACATGCAAACTTATAGATGTGAAAGTAAAAAAAGAGAGTGAGTATGGTTGAGAATCGACTCAATCGAGCAAGCAAAACGACACAAAACGTGACAAAAGATTTTTTAAGCGGTTCATGCTAGCGTTTATTCCATAGCCTGAGTGTATGGATTATGATGTTCAACGCACAGGTTGCCTTACAACAAGTGTCAACAACATCCTGACCGTCAGTCACCGTCTTGTCTTGCGTCTTCTGTTCATGCATTGACAGCTTGCAAAGACCTCTCCACACATTTCATCCATTTCGGGCTCTCTTCATCTATCTGCGAGGCTTTTTTTGTCTCTCTTCCTCCCTCTTTATCAGGCTTTTTTTATCTGTCTGTCTGTCTGTCTGTCTGTCTCTCTCTCTCTCTCTTCCCCCCCTGTTTCGCTCTCACTTTCTTCTGCTTTCCTCCTTGTACCCAGGAGTTTGCAACGTCACCTCTCTGGCCACACTCCCCGCACTCTCTGTAACCCCTGTTGAGTCAGGCGTTCATTCATTCAGTCACTTAGTTACTTGTCCACGCATTCAAATTACAGGAAGGAATGGAACATTCATCAACTAAAAAGACAACAAAAAACGCTCATTGGTGCTCGTTCGTTTATTTATAGAATTTCTCTGTCCATTCACCCTCTCTCCTCTTCTCATGCAGTCAGGAAGTTCCCTCCGTCACTGAAAGAAAACTTGAACCTGATCCCTCTCTCCATCCATTCATTCATTTATGCAGAAATCATGCAGCAGGCAGATTCTCCCCACGCCTCCCCATCACCGGGCCACCCTCTCCTCTAGTTTCCATCTGCATGGTTTGTCTTCTTGCCTCTCAGTCCATGAGGTCCTGCTTCTTTCCAGACTCGATTAGCTCGGCCCACCCGTACTGCAGTTGGTAGACCTCATCGTGCTTCCCCAGGTCAAAGGAGCACCCCTTGTTCTTGACATACGTCTGGCATGTCATCTGATAGCCCGCCTCCTTCTGCTTGCCTTCAAGGGAATCTCTATTCAAGAGATAGTCCTCGCCCTCCTTCCCCCCAGTCACCTTGGCCGAGCACGTCGTGCACACACCATTACGGCAATCGAAGGGGGCGTCCTCAAAGATTTGCTCGGCGGCCTCGAGGACAGACATGCCCTCTGGAATGATCGCTGTGGCCTTTTGGCCCTTCAGGTTCAAATCGATCTCCCATGTGTTCTTGGGGTTCAAACTTCCGATCAGGTCCTCAGGAATGGTCACGTCGAGATCAGTCAGATCATAAACGTCGACATCGTCATCATATGCCGCCTCTCCCTCCTCGCCCTCCACCTCTGTCTCCGTCTCTGTGGCTGTGGAGCCGAGTCTCACTACATAGAAGGAAGAGGGTCGCTGTGTGGTTGGACGAAAGGAGCGCGACTGGAGGGAGGATGGGAGGGGACGGAGGAGGAACGCAGAGGATCCCAACAAGAGGGAGAAGACGAGAACAAACACGAGCATCGCGTAAGGCTAACGGGGTGGTACGTGGATGGAAGGCTGGTCTCTCTTTGAGAGAAGAACTAAATAACCATAACAATCCGGAACAGCCTGCCGCCTTTTGTGTGCACAACAGTGGAGGGTGAGTACAGAGGCCACAAGGCTGCGAAAGAAGCTCACTGAGACAGTTACAGGGAGTTGTTGCAGAGTTGCCGTCTCTAGCTTGCGTGGGCCCAACAAATGGGTATTGGGCCCCAAACAGAAAAGGCCATGAGGACCCCGGCGAGACTCGGCCCCGGCCTCGACGCGCGCTTGCCATCACTGTGTCGCGCGCGCGGACCCCGGCGCGGGCCGAAAGCTGCAGTTTAAAGCTCGGAGCACTTCTCTACTTAGTCGAAGCAGTGGACCAGTTAGCTTCTTCAACCGCTGGTTTGTGTATATACTTGTGTTCATCATCTGACCTGACCAACTCGGCTGGATCCTGTGTTCTTTCTGCGACCTCCTCTGCAAGCGGCTCAGGAGACGGGTGAGATTTGGGTGGGTCAGCTGAGAGAGGTCTGTCTGTCGGCTAGAATTAAGAGGTTCTAGTTGGTCTTTTGGTGATTGATCTGCCCTTTAGGGGAGTAGACGGTTGGCAGTGTTGCGTTGGCAAAGAGAAGAACAGAGGGTGCGAGTGCCAAGTGCCATCTGTCGGGAAAATGCAGGCGAGAGAGGAAGGAGATGTCCCTCCTGTCCTCGAGAGCGAGAGCGACATCAAGGCCTGCTTCATGGGATGTTTCGACATCAACAAACGCAGCAGGGCCATCAGTCAAGCCGCAGTAGCTGCGGAATTTCCCCTACACGAGTGGCAATACGTTCTTGTCTTGAAGAACGGAATCCCTCCTGAGAATTCAGAACCAGGAAAGGACAGGAAGTCCATTGATCTTCGAAAGGCTCTTCACATCTTCAATGACTGTTTTGGAGGCGAGGAGGTTGTTCTGAACGGAAAATCAGAGCAAGAGGCAAGATTCGAGATTGAGAAACAGGCTTTCATCGCGGCTTTCAGTTCTCTTCCTGAGGTGGTCAGGAAAAGAGATGCCCCAAAAGTCGGCACCCGTCACGCTCTGGCCACTCGGAGACGGCAGATCGCTGCCGAGCTATTGAGATCTCGCTATGTGGAGGGAAGTGGGGAGAAACAAACAGAACGGGCACACACATCCGAACAGCTGCTCGAGTTGTTTTTCTCCAAGGAAGAACAATCAGCCCAAAGGATCCATGTGGGCAAAAAACTGCTTTCCGGGACCCCCTTCCCGTTTCAGATGGAAGAGGCAACCGCCTCCGACGGGTTCACCTATAACCGAAACCGAAATTTCCTCGAGCTCATGCAGCGTGTCATTGTCACCAAACTCGTGGTGCATTGCCAGCTGGACGTGCGTGTGCTGACTCCAGAAGAACACGGGGGTGACAAGGGGCACATCTACATTCTCATTCGCGCAGATGACGGGGACATCCGCAGAGAAGCCGCGCGGGGGAATTTCGAGCACGAACTGGACCCCTCTAGTGCTGACCCCCTAGCCCTCGAGCCCTCTTCTGAAGACTACATCCCCCTCCACGAAGCTTATTTGGACCTTTTCGAGCGGAGACCCTCTCTGCTTGATAGAGAGGTGCTGGTGCTGCTCAGACAGACGGGGGCAAGGTTGGGGGAGGTGCCTGCTGCGACCCTGAGGAAAAACCCTGCATTGAAGTCAGTCAGTGTAGAGGGAGGGACTGTTTGTTCGAAGTTTGGTTGGATTTGTTTTCCTTCATTCCTTCGTTCAATGTCAGCGAGAGAGGTTGTGTGCGCAGAGAGAGAAGATATTCGATTTGTCTGTGTCTCGCATATGCAGTGGGTCTCTTCTTGGAATTTTCTCCCTGCCTGCCTGCCTGCCTGCCTGTTTGTCTTTCTGTCTGTCCACTTCTTCCCTCTAACTGCGGCTGAGAGTGACATGGAAGGCTAGCGAAACAAGAGGGGAGGAGAGGAGAGGAGACAGTTCCAACGCCTCCAGAGTCACCAGAGAGGAAGCAACCTTAGTTGCAATGTGACACTCCGGTGCTAAGGCAGGCGGACACAGAGCTTCGTAGCCGCTCGGTCTTACGTGGTGCCCCGACCCTTTCTTGTGCGGCGTCACCACGGCTGACCGAGCTACATTCCAAACCATACATATTTGGCCCATGGGAGGAATAGGCGTTTTATGTGTGATACTTTTTTCGCACGCATGTCAGTTCTTTATTTCGGAGTCTCTGGCTACCTCTGAACGCTTGGGCTCGTGTCTTGTTGTATGTTTCAAGAAAAACGATCTATCCAATGGTCTTCTCAATCTGCCCTCTCTGATTGCTTCCCCTCTTTCTCTCTGTCTGTGTGTGTGTTCTCTGTTGAGTCAATCTGGGTCTTCCTCCTCATTTTCCCCTCTGCTGCCTTCTCTTCTCAGTTCCCTCCTCGAATGGTTCAACGAGACAGGATTTCGAATGATCGACGATGTCGAGGGTGAGGCTGACGGGAAGCTGAGCTCGAGCAGGAACCCATCGTGCCCCTCTTCACCCGCACCTGCTGTAGAGGGGGGGCCGGCAGGGGACACCGAGGCTCCCCCTCCACAGCAGACACAGCAGACGATGCCGCCAGGAGCACATGCAATGTTCGTCGCAAGGGTGGAAACTTTGTTGATGGATGCGAAGGAAAAGTTCAAGAGGGGGGGGAGCGATGAGGAGGCGCGGAGGGTTGCGGAGATGCTTGTTCGAGAGGTCACCCACGCGCCCGATTCCTGGGTGCAGGCCTATGTGAGACGTCGCCTTGTACCTCCGATGAAGACTGGGAAGGGGGTATCGGGGAATTTACAGAAGAAGGTGGATGGGAGAATGATCAGAGTACTGCCTGCGTTCAAAGACTTCCTCAGACTTCGCATGTCTTCCCCCACCCTCGACGCAACATCTCTGATGCAGATTGCGAATGCAAATAGAAAGAGAGGAAGCAAGCTGAAGTCTCTCTGGAATCTGCTTCACCACGAAACCCCTCCTCCGATGTACACCCGTTTTTCTCCTGAACCTTCTTTGGAGCTCCTCTGGAAGAGACACACCGTCAGGAGGCCGGCGGAGACGGGGGGAGACTTTCAGTCCATCGGAATCCCCTCCTCTGTTCTCAAGACGCTCCACTCGCTCATCTCCAGACAGGTCGGAAGGCGGGGGGGGGGGAGAAAATGCACACTTGCGTGCGTCGGTGCCCTTTTGCCGGAAGCTTCTTTCAACCCCCTTGAGGCAGCGACTGCTGGGGTGAATCTCTTTTTGTTTGGTACCCAGCATGGAATGAATCTGAAGGCACAGACTCAGCAATTTTGTGTAGATATCTGTCTCAATTCCCTTTTTTTCTGAATTTCTTTCTGTCCTCCTCCTCCTCGGTCGTACATGCAGGTCCGATGTCACCATCTGATCAGTGAGGGGGTCGCGGCTGCGTTCTTCCCTCTCGACTCTCTTCACAAATTCGATGACCCGGTCAGCTTCTTTTTCTCTCTCTCCCCCCCTTCCTCCATCCCGCCCTCCCTCTCTCTCTCTCTCCCTCTCAAGATGGGAGGGTGGACGGGAATGCATTGAGTGACTTCTTTTGTCTTTTGACTTTCTTCTCGAGGTGCCTCTTGTTGTTGGAGTCTTACTCGGAATTTTCGTTGCTGGACGGACGCCTTGCACAGACTTCAGCGAGCTTCGGTCTGTCTGCACAAATATTTGCACGGATGGATGTCCTTTGTCGGTCAATCGACGGGTACGGAACGGCAGAAAGAAAAGTGGTTCCACAAATGAAACAGAAAAAAGAAAAAACAGACAGACAGACTGACCTCCATGCTTCCTTCTTTCCGTGCAGCGTCTGCTCTCTGCGGCGTCTTTCGACGGCCGTCTCCAACAAATCGAAGCTCGGCACCGGCGTTCCCTTTTGGAGTGGAAGAAGGGGGCAGCAGCGTCGATGAAGAAAAGCTCCGAGTCGGGACTGCCTCTCATGAGCTTGCCTGTCAAGCCAGAGGCACCCACCGCAGAGGGGATCATGAAGGAGTGGGAGAAACTCTCAGAGAAACAGGCGTGTTCACGGAATTGTGTACTCACCCGAATCTGGGGTGCGTCGGTCCTTATTCGTTTCTCTTTCCCTCTCATGTTTTTTCGTTCCGTTCCTTCTTTTCCTCCCTCTTCCCTTCCTTCCTTTTTTCCTTCACTCCTTGCCTCCCTCTCTTCTCTCTGTCTCCCTCCGTGTGTGTCCCTGTGTATCCCTGTCTCTCTCTCCCCCCCTGCTGTCCCATCTCTCTCCATTTTTCATTCCTTTGCCCCCTCCATAACTGTTCTCCCTCTTCCTGCATGCAGCGGTGATTCTCTCCTTCAAACCGCAAATCCCGTCGGACTCTGTGCGGACCTACTTCGGAGAGAAGGTGGGGTTCTACTTCGCCCTCCTCGCTTTCATCACCCTCGCGATGATCCCTGCAGCCGTGGTGGGAATTCCCGCGTTCATCATCCAGCAGGTGGTCAGGGACAGAGACGATCACGTGCGTATGGGGTCGGACGCCTTGTTCGGATTCCTCATGGTGCTCTGGATGGCCGTTTTGGTTTACGGCTGGGAGAATAGACAGTGGGTGCTGCGGGAGAGGTGGGGGATGCAGAGACTGAAGGAGCAACGGGGAGGCGCGAAAATTCGGTTCGTTTGTTCGTTGATTCGTTGGCTAGTCTGGTTCGTCAGTAGTGTGCAAGAAGTGTGTGTGGCTGGAATGTGCCTGGGTGGACGACTGGTGCGCTCTCCCTCCATCTCTCTGTTCGTGAGTGTGAGAAAGAGTGAGAGAGTGAGAGGGAGGGAGGGAGACAGGCAGACAGATAGACAAAGAGAGAGAGAATCTGTGCATGTAATTGATGCATGCGTCTGCATACATACCTCTGTGATGTATTCACACACACACACACACACACACACACACGCGCGCGCGCATTAATTGATGCCTATGTGCCTGCCCACCGTATGGATGGATGGATGCCTGCCTGCCTGCAGCCCCGGATTCCGAGGCGACTCCAAGAGAAGTCCTGTGGATGAGAGCGAGACGGACGTCTTCTTTCCGACTTGGATTCAGGCTATCAGGGTCACTGTGGGCATAGCCGTCGTGGCTGTGTGTGTGGCAGCCTCAGCCGCGATCTCGCTGGAAATCGCGAGAATCAGAAGTGATTGGGTGAGGGAAGTGGAATCAGCTGAAAGAGCACATGAAGAGTACTTGGCGGCTCCGCCTGGGACGATGCGGTATCCTGGCGATCCTCCGGGGGGTCTGAAACAAAACGCCATTCTGTTTTGGTCGTTTGTGAATATCGTCGTCAACGCATTCTTCTCGGTTTTGGTCCGGAATATCGTGACAACCAGATTGGCAGAGTGGGCGAATCTGAAGACCCAGCGGGCCCATGACCAGCTTCTCTTTGTAAGTGAATGACACGACCTCTGGAGGGTGTCGGGGGGAAATTGTTGTTCGTGACTTCTCATTTTCTGTTCACAAGGCAGTTCTGATGTCCCACTCTTTTTCTTTCAATCGGAGTCGATTCCATGTTGCAATCTCAGGTAATGTGTTCCTTTTTTGATCATTTGGTACATGTCTCTGTCTGTGTCTGTGTGACTGTTGCTCCTATGTGCAGGTGAGCACCTTCGCAGTCGACTTTGTGGTCGGATTCTTCCCCTTTTTCTACACCGCTTTCTTGAAGCCAAGCATCGAGGGGTGCATCCAGAAACCCGCGGACGCGCCTTACTTCGGAGGGAAAAGCCGGTTCGTGGAGCCGTGCGTGATTCAGGAACAGGAGACAGGCAGATGCGAACGTGCACCTTCATGCGCAGAGGAACTGTCAATCCAGCTGGGCTCCTCTTACATGATCAAAATCGGATTGAACGTCCTGGAGCTGGGGCTCCCTGCTTTGATGCTCTGGCTGAAAACGAGATTCAGCGGGAAGAAGAAAACCCAAGACGGGGGGAAGGCAGGGGGGCAAAACGAGGTGAAGACTCAGGTTGTGTCTTCAGGAGGGGGGGCGGAACACATAGGGGGTATGGGGGGAGGGAACGGAACGGTAGCTCTTCCCGTGTCTGGCGCTGGATTTGCCATCTCAACTGCGGCACCGACAGAGACTGTGGGTTGTTAATCTTACATGAATCCCCCCTCTCTCGTTTTCGTTTTGTCGTTCAAGCACACAGACAGGTTTTGTGTTTGTTGTTTCTTCTGGAGTGCCCTGTTCCCTTCGCTTTTCATCCACGTAGTCCTTCTCTGTTCTTTTTTGATTCTTGCCGCCACGTTCTGTGCTTCGGGTTTTTTCTTGCAAAACCCTACGACATGCCAATGTCATTGGAAGCCCCCCTCCTTGAACCCTGCCAGAAATAGACCGTCTCTCGAAAGGAAAATGTGGACGCTTTTCTCGTTCTTTTCATCTGGTTCTTCTTGGGAATCTCTGCGCGTGTGTCGATTCGCCACCCGGGTTTCAATTTCTGCCTTGCGATAAACTTACCGACGAATTGCATTTCTTTCTTATAACTTCCATCCACAGCCTGAGCCTGAACAAGACAAACAAGGAAACACACAAACATGCTGGGATGCTTGCAGGGAGACCAGACAGTGGGGCCACCCCCCTTTGGCGGCGCCGCCCTGGGTCCCCCTTCCTCTTCGAAGGATGAGGGGGGGAACAGAGGACCCGAGGGGGGGGACGTCCCGATAGGGGCAGTGGCGACTTTGCTGCTCCAGAAGGGGGAGTACACCAGTCCTGCCGGGACTCTGGACGGCCTGTTTGAGGACTTCAATGAAGTCACCGTGGGTCTCTGCTTCATCACCCTCTTCGTCGTGGCCTTCCCGATTGCCCCCGTGTTGGGCCTTTTCTTCTTTTTGTTGGAGTCCAAGGTCCGTCTGTCCGTCTATCCGTCTGTCTGTCTGTCTGTCTGTCTGTTCGTCCTTTCCTTAATTCTTTTTCTTTCTTTTTTGAATGAACAGACAGATGTGCATGCATTATTTCTTCTTACTTCCCTTTCAGTTAGGTGGGATGTGTATACTTGATACCAGCGGTGCAGTTGATCCGAAGGGAATTTGATTGAGGAAGCACAGGCGGAGCTTGGGAAGGGAATGAAGGCAGTGGGGAAGATCAACGGAAAGAAAAGGCCTCCTAGCATAGCGAAGCTGATTTGTCCTTCCTCTCTCCCTTCCCCCCCTGCCTCCCTTTTGATCCCCCCCCTTGTTTTGCTCTCAGGTGGACTCTGTGAAGCTGTTCCACCTCGTCAGACGTCCCATTCCAGTGGACTCCGATGGCATCGGCCCGTGGATGCCTCTTTTGAAGGTGCTTCTGATTCTCACCGCAGGGATGCAGTCGGCACTCCTTGCGTACACCTTCCACTCGTTGGACTTTCTGTTCCCTAACGCGACTGCTCTCGAGGAAGGGGCGGCATTGAACAAGCAGCCTGTGCAGAGACATGCGGCGTTTGCCCTGTGTTTCCTGATCTTCCTCTTGACTATCTGGGTTGTTGCCTCGTCCATGAGTGCCTTCAGAAAATATGCCATGCACGGAGTAGCTCGGATGAGAGTACAGAGCATGGTCGCGAGGCTGCAGGGAGAAGACGTGAGGTCCCGGAAGGAAGGCATGGCTGCCACTGCCGCTCCTGTCCACTTCGGAGTGCTCACCTCACTTTGCGGTCCCTTCTCGGGTGCCGGCTCTTCTTCTGCAGCAGCAGCAGCAGCGCAGACCACGACGGGAACACAGGGGGGAGGCATGGGGGGTCAGCAGGCTGGTGGGGTGAGCAGTCGGAGTGTTGTGACTGCCCGCTCGTTCCTTGGGTTGACCTCACGGGCCGTTGACGAGATGAGAAGGAGGGTGACCCGGATCGACCCGGGAGCACAAGCTCAGCCCGTTGCAGCGGCAGGGGGGGAAGGAGGCTTGGGTGTGTGAGGGAGGACAGGTGGAAGCAAGCAAGCAAGGACGTTCTTAGCTGGGTATGAAAAATTGTGTGTGTGTGTGTGTGTGTGTGTGTGTGTGCGTCTGTGCGTGCGTCTGTGCGTGCGTGTGTGTGAACCGTCTCGCAAAGGAACGAACACGTGTTGTGTGTCCTCCCTTTCTGTTCACGTGAGCCTCACTGGTTTGATTTTTTTTCGTCTTTGTCTTCTTTCTCTTTTTCTTCAAGTGGACTCCTTCGAACTTCCTTCCCTGCCTTTCTGACGTCCTCAGTTGCTCTCCTTTCTTCGCTGTCGGCACTTATGTTTCTCCATTCTGCCACGTACTTCTTTCCTCATTCCCTTGCAACGATTCTGTTCTGTTCACTTGGAGTGGGGTCATCTTTTCGAGTTTTTTTTTTGTAGAAAGAGCTAGAGAAAGAGAGAGAGAGATGCCGAAGTTGCTGCTGTCTGTTTCTTTCTCTGCCCCTGCTGGCGTTGTCTGCTTTGATTTTCTTTTTTCTTGCACGGACACCATCAAGTAAGAAGAGAGTCTTAGAGAGCAGATGAGTCGAGACAACACGCAAAGGGGGGTCGAGGTTTACTTTCTTTCATTCACTTCTGTTTGACTGCATGTCTCTCTTGGAAGGCAGCTAGGCCTCTTGTCTGACACGCTGATGCAAGGGTCGGTTTCGATTCTGTAATTGTGTAGAATATCTAATATTTATTGACCGATTTTCCAACTCACTGTTTCTTCATGTGTATGGCCGGATCTTTTTTCAATAACTCTTTTCTGATCGTCCTCTTTTTTCGTCCGCGTGGCCGATCGTCGCTCACTCATCGTGTTTGCATTCTGACTGTCTCTGAAGTCAACGTGCACGCGAACAGGGAAATGAGTGTTCGACGAGACCTAGCTGAATCATTTTTCTTCTTGTCTGCACGGTCGTCTCTTCTTCGGTTGTGCATGTTTCTTCATTAATTCTTCACACCCAGTCAGTGCGTGCCTACACACAGACAGGTTGTTAGGGTGGTAGGCGGGTGGGGGGGTGAAAGAAGAATTAAGAGAACACAGACTGGAGGGGACAGAAGATAAAAGATCAACGACATGGACACTTCAATATGGCCCTTGCCGTTGAGTCGATTCTGCTCTTTTCTCTCATACAGAGGGACGACACTGCCTGGATTATTGCTGTATGAATGAATGAATCAATAAATAAAACAAAGCTCTGATCGTTCGGTAAACCAAAGAGAAGGAAAGATGAGAAGAGAGAAAGTGGGAAAGGAAGAAAGAAAGACCTGTTGACTGACGGACCTGACCGACCGACCGACCGACCGACTGACTGACTGACTGACAGGCGGAATAATATTGATACATTACTCTTATCCAGTCCTTGCCCCGGTTGTCAAATAACATACCTCACTGGCTGGCTGTTCGCGATCAAATACTAGGCTGATCTGATCGAGTAACGTTGAACTCTGCAGCTGACAAAAAGTCATAATTGAAATCGGATTCATCGTTACCTGCCTGTTTCGATCATGCTATGGCTGCTTGCTGGCTTATCGTCTGATACTTAGACCGGGCTTTCGTTCTGCTGACGGGTGTTAGCTTACGTGAATCCTCATGTGAGATTGACTGAAAAGCGGTGCACACATATCCATGCATGATTAAACGTACATGAGACTGACCAAAGGGCGGTGCCCAGGGCCGTGCATATGTACGCATGAAAGTGCACGAAAGATCATTGACGGATTCACCATCTTAAGATATAACCATGCAAATGTATCATACTCTGTCACTAAAGTCTAAAGTCGCGGTCTGACACTGATACAAAGATTTTTCACACGCAAAATCGATAAAAGAGTAAATTCTAGTAAATTCAGCTGAAGGAATACTCGATAAACTAAGTTGTGAAACTGATAGTCAAACTGTAGAAGATTCTGTAGAATAAATGATAAGTGATAAGTGATTTATCGGTGCCCCAGGACACTTTCACCGTTTTGTCTTTTAGAGGTCGCCCTTGAAAACTTCGATCTCTAATTGACTAGCTAATTGATTAATAAAATTTTATTATAATTAATGAGTTCGATTACCGGCCGTCAGGTACCGCCAGGTTTAGTTGCTGGCATAGCCGTCGCATAGATCCGTATTTAAGGAGCGTTTGCATACAATTACATGCTACTACACAGCTCTCTAGGTAAAAAACATTAACAGAAATCAAAAAAGTTGAAACTCAATTATAAAGTTATATGAGATCAAAGCAAATCAAACCCCTTTAACCCCATAAACTTTTAATTAACGAGTTGAACTGACTAAAGCCTACTAAAGCCAAAAGAGCAGACTAAATGCATACAGGAAAAAAGATTGAGTTAGATTGCGTCTGGATGGGGCATTGCAACGCCGCGTTCTTTTATGCAGAACCAAAAGCCCAAATAAACCTAAAACATACGAAAAAAAAAAAAAATAGAGAAAAGTCTGAAAAGAAGAGAAAAAACTTTATATCTTACAACCCTTGTAACCACACCATGCTGTCTAAACCTGCCTGGGACGCCTAGGGTACCCCAGGCACGCCGCAGGCAGCCCGCCAGGGCCGCCTGAGGCGACCCCAGGTGGTTTTGCCTAAGTTTATTTTGAGCTGCCTGGGGCGAAGCCCCACGCAGTTGTTGAGAGTTGCCTGGGGCGAAGGTCGGTACCGAAGGCACCGAGCTTGTCATCACAAACCACGGTGCACGCGCTCAACTGGGTTCGCACGAGGGACGCACCGACGCGACCTCGCAATCTATACGTGCATGCCGCGCATCAAAGGTCCGACCGGGTCATGCAGACCGGCAGCAACTTTTTGTTCGGCGGTCGCGATCAGCGATAGATACCAGTGGATACACATTAAGTTGATGGTTGCTTTCAACTTTCGTCTCTTCTCACTCTTGTCACTGGAGATGCACATCATTGCACATCATTGTACATCCATTGATTAACTCACTGATTGATTCCACACTTGGCCTTCCTGCTTACTGACTGCACTGATTGATAATTCCGCACTCGGCCTTCCCACTTGCTGCCTGCCCAGCTAACTGCAATGTAGCAGAGTAGGTTGCAAGCCTTCGGATTTACAGGCAAGCCTCCCACAAAGAGACAGAAAACGAAGGGGGGTGAGACACCAATTCTAGGAAAAGAGAATGCAAGTCCTTGTTATGATCAGGATACCGAGATTATCGATGTGGAGTCCGAAGCCCCCGAACAGAAACAGAAGCAGTCTTCCATGGTAGTCATGGCAGTCATGGTAGTAAGAGATCACTACGTGATTCCATTTGAAGTAGCCATGCGGGGGTTGCTGATGGGGGAGACTGTGGTGCTGCATATGCCCCTTCTTGACTCTGTTGAGCTGTTGCATTGGGTAGGAGAGGGAGCCTCCATCACCCACCTTCTTTTCAATCCCCCCAATCCCCTGTCCACAATGCCCCACACTATGATCGCCTAGAAACTTAATTTAAGAGTGGTGAAGGCCGATCGCGATGCAGAGAGGGTTTGTTTTGCAGAGATGTCCAGAAGGGGGGGGCTGACGGACTGGCTCCGGTACTTCCCAACCACCGTGCTCATAGCGCAACATGTGGAGCGATTTGCGCACGTGTAGAATCCCTCCTCTATCGATCTAATGACGGCGGGCGAGCGAGCCATGTGGTCAATGCCTGCGCCACGCCTTTTTTAGTGGGAAGTGGCACATTTTGCACCCCCTAAAAATATGAATCAAGCAGAGCAATTCAGAAAGGAGAGGGAGGTGGGGCGTCTGCCTGATGGCATGTCCTTTTCAGCAAATGGCATTACGGCAGAAAAAGAATCTGAGAGGGAAGAGGTAGAGGAACGGAGAAAGGTGTTTCACATGGAGGACATAACAGAAGAACAGGCTATAGCTGAAGAGAACCGCCACAGAACATTTAGACAGACAATTGATGCCTGTGTCCCTTACTACCATGATGAGGCATAAGATTTCAAGCTTGTCTGAGAGGTGCCAATCTAAGTAAACAAAAAATAACACATGCAGCTTTGCATTGTTTATAAACTTATCGCAGAGTGGAAATTTATTCTGGAAAATTATTTAGAAAATTTGATTTAATACTTTTCTATAAAATAATATATCTAGAATTATATAAAAATTTTGATTTATTGATTCAATTTGAAGTATTGTAAATAAATCTTTAAAGTTGTGTTCAGATACTAAATCCTAGAATAAAGGTATTTTTAAACTTTTTTCAACGTTTTTTACACTATAAAAAGAATGCAAAAAGACCCCCTGACTGCCTGGGGTGCCGCAGGCGGCCCGTTAGGGCCGCTTGGGGTTAGCGCAGGCAGTCATTCTGAAGGTTTAGACAGCATGAACCGCACTACTCAAGGACTTTAAGAAGAGACATGGATATGAATTTGCCAGGTAACTCACTGTTTTGTTAAACTCATGTTTGAATCCTCACAGCACTGGAGGAAAATGATGATTGAGGGTTTTATTATTGGACGAAAAATGATGATATTGAGCTCACCGCCAGGCCTAGGCGCCGGCATAAGTTTGTGCCTTAGAAGCGTACACCATAGGGTCAGAAACCTAGATACCGACCAAAGCCACATGACATGGACTCCGAGACCGGGTGATGCAGACGGAACTTTGATCGATCGCTAATTGACTAACGCCAGGCCTAGAGAGGCAAACGTACTTAAGTAAGGGAAGCGAAGACCCAGAAGAACTAAGGCCGGACATCGTTACATTGCGATATGTAGTTGTTCGCTCTAGCCGGAGTTGATCGCCCGAGCTAATCATGCTGTAATGAATTAAGTCAAAGAGTAAGATTATCCTGAAAGCGTCTTTCCAGTCATGCACTAAGTTGAGTACTAAGCTTGCATTCAAGTCCGTCCATGCCTATGTCGTTCTATGGGCGCGCCCCTAATGTTGTATCTGTATTGGAATTAATATCAGAATTAATTCCACTCACGTGCATGCTCGTCTTGTCTGTGTAACTGTCCTGACTGATAGCTTTGGTACTACAAGACTCCCGAACTGACAGTTCTTATGCAGTAACCAGTCATACTAAGTCTAGGTCTGTAGCGCTCCACAGACACTAGGCTTTTCCTTACGTGGTAGCAAGAGCCTCTTTCCTCCGCCTCAGGGGGAGCCCTGAACTGTATCGTCCCCCACGCAGCTCACAGTCGGATCTTATGGCAGAGTTCCAGGGGGACTGGGCCCAGCAGTTATTCCAGACCCAGCA
>JAHBMJ010005102.1:40133-74784 GCA_018398765.1 Chromera velia | reverse complement strand
CGTTTTTCTCCTCACCTTCACTGCTTTGTCCTTCGTCATCCCTCCTTTCCTCTCTCTGACCCCCTTTGTCTCTTCTTCTCTTGCCGTCATTCCTGTTTGTCCGCTTCCTTTGGGTTTTGACATTCATAACCCCCCCAGGGCTGCTCTCTCCGTCTCCACACACTCTAATTGGGGGAATGATGGAAAAAACCAGAGGAGAGTCAACAGTATCGGCGTCTGCCGGCCCTCTCTGAAAGCAAAATGGACCTGTGTTCTCACTGCCTTTCCTGCCCTTTCTATCCTTCTTATTTGATCCTGACTGAATCTCCCTGTCAGACGCTGTCTCTCTCTTGTCACCTGTCTTGCACCTCTCTAGTGATATCTCTTCCTTTGCCCTCTCTCTATCCTCTCTTGCCTCTCTATTTCTCCATTCCCTATCACTGCACACCGTCTGTCTGCCTCTGTCTGTCTTCATGCTATCTGAGGACTCGACCTCCATTCTCAGTCCCCTACACCTTTCTCTTTCTTTTCTGCCTTCAGCCGCGCACTCTGCTGTCTCTTTTCCTTGCCATTCTTGCGTTCCTTTTCTTTTTTCTTCCCGGTGTAAAGCAAGCCTCACTAACTCTTCCATTGGTGCGCTGGAGGTGAAACTTTGCTGTCTATCTCTACTGTCTAGGTCCGAGAGCTGCGAGGGAACGTCAACAGGTCGAGCAGGATGCGACAAAAAGGGGGGAGTGCTTTCAGACAAAGAGTCATCCGTTAGGCACGCAAAACGGTTAGTACTACCCAAGGAAACAGTGGAGCCAGTTTCTGACAGAGGATAAAGAGTGGGTCTTAGAAAACGGGGAGGGCAAGTTCTCGCAGGCACTAGAAAAGGCTCATCAAAATGTGTGCATTCGAACAAAAGCAATGCCTCATCAACAGGGAGGAAAGGCAGAGAAGAAGAAGAAGAACAAGAAGAAGAAGAAGAAGAGGGAGAAAGAAAAGAAAGAGAAACGGAAGACGAGTCAGGAGGGCTTACTGTTAATAAGCGGTCATCATTAATTTTACCACAAGCCGTCCCATCCTCTCACTGGAACCCCCCACTGCCCCGAGTCCCTCCTCCTGTGTTCCCCCATTTCCCCCCCAGGACGTAGCCCCTGCGCCCCTCCGTAGGCGCTCCCGTGAGGAGGGACCATCGGCTATGCTCCCCCCCCTCCCCCCGGACCTTGAGGGAGGAGACCGACGGGTGTCTCGCGAAACCCCAGAGACCCTTCGCCCGCTGCCTGAAAAGTTCTGTAGAGCATCCGACCCCTCATGCGCACCGCATCCTCCTCCTCCAGAATTTTTCTTCCCATTCTCTTACTCCCCTGCCCCAGCGACGTGGTCTCTCGACCTGATATTATTCTTTTTCTGTTTTTACCCCCGTCTGTCCTGGGGGCGGAGGGTCTTCCCTCGTCTGGAGAGACGAGAGCCTCGAGGGGCATAGCAGTAGCAGCTGCATCAGTTGCACGAGGGGGGGATGACAAAATTCCCTCGGGTGCCTGCACAGATGGTGTAAGCAGAATACGGGGCTAGAACTCTCAACGCTAACGATGTGCATTCAGAGTTCATACACTATAAGAGTTTGACCTAGAGAGGTTCGTACATTGTTCCTTCGATCAAGCCAGTCCAACGATCATTAGCAATCGTTAGCTAATTCGAATGCATGCAGATCGATGTCACTTTATTCAGTCCTGTGCCAAGCCATACTTATTGAAGTTCGCGCGCGCATCGCCGCGGCGCCGCCGGCCTCGCGGCTCCGCCACTCCATGGGCCCGTCGCGTACTCACCGCTCATAGCCGGCCTACACCTGTCTGCTGTTTCGAAACCGACGTCCACGCTCGGTTCCAGTGCCTGCAGACATCCATAACTAATCGACCTCGTGGTATTGATTGATAACATGCACCCGCACACTTTATTGAACCATAAATGAACGAAGCAAGTCGGAATGCAGAGTCTGACACCCACACTGTCATCCTACATCTATGTATGATGCAAGATAGATTTGCTTTCTTCCTCGAATCACTTACCAAGAAATTTCATCTTCCCAAAACTCACACACACGCATTCCACTCCACAAACCTCTTAGTTCTGCCGATACTGATTTCACCTCTCTACTTCTTAATTGCCACCTACACCTGGTGGGGAGCAACATTCACATTGGTAAAGTAGTCGTTGGTGTCCGTAATAAACCTCTCCACTGTGTTGCGGCGTCCAGTTAACTCGTCCGGCTGCTTCAGTGTAATCCGGGGAAGCTGCTCTCGTAGATCAGGGCCCTGAGAGGGCATGACAAGCTGCTGTGTACCCTCCTCACTCATTGGCAGCACCTGAGGAGGCAACTGTGGAGGTGGAGCTGCAACCCTCGCCACCAGCCCCTCCATGGTCTGCCGCATCATCTCTTAAGTCTGTTGCAGGCTGGTGACGGACTGTTCAAGGTTGTACAGTGCCATTCCCACCTGCTCGTTTGTCAAAGGAGCCAAGACTGGAGGTGGTTCCATGACAGCAATAGAATTCAGACTGAATACAAACGAATCAAAAAAATTCAAAAAGCCTGTTTGAAACCTGGCTCTGGTAACCAGATTGTAAGCAGAATACGGGGCTAGAACTCTCAACGCTAACGATGTGTATTCAGAGTTCAGAGACTATAAGAGTTTGACCTAAAGAGGTTCGTACATTGTTCCTTCGATCAAGCCAGCCCAACAATCGTTAACGATCGTTAGCTAATTCGAATGCATGCAGATCGATGTCACTTTATTCAGTCCTATGCCAAGCCACACTTATTGAATATTATTGAAGTCTACGCGCGCATCGCCGCGGCGCCGCCGGCCTCGCGGCTCCGCCACTCCATGGGCCCGTCGCGTACTCGCCGCTCGTAGCTGGCCTACAGATGGAGCAGCACAATCCAACACTTTAGAGGGAGAATTGGGAGCTCTGGGGATCTGTTTGTTGTCTGCCTTCTGGGTGGGGATACGCTCTTGTACTCTGACCTGCTGTGCAGGCGATCTGGGCGGAGCTGCTTATGGCTGGGCATGCTGCTGTGGCAGACCAGACGGAATGACTGGGGCCTGCGAAGGCTGAACTCCGGAGACGGGATGAGAAGACGGCACGTGTGAGGCATTCTGGGCAATAGGGGAGACGGAGTTCTGGTGGGGTAACAGTGGATGTTGCTGTGCGGTGTTGTGGTGTTATTGCGTTACAAAGTTGAGAGCGGGCAGAGGGAAGCTCTCTCTCATTCGCGCGATACCGCAGTACATCCGCGATGTATGCAGCATATTTGTGATCGGATCGTCTCTGCTCAGAATTCCCTGGGCGCGGGCCCGCGTGTCAGCGTTCTGGCTACGCACGCCCAACTCGAACGCCCACTCGAAGTCATTTCTGCGGGCCTGAGGTCGTGTTTTCCTCAGACGAATCCTACAGTTAACCTCTTGGAATTTCACTGTGCGTGATAGACCAAACACGGTGTCAAAATCTTTCGCAGTCCGCTCGTCCGAGAAGGTGATAATGGTCAGAGGGGGGAGTTCCCGCCCCCCTCTCCAGACTCTGGGCTTGACCTCTGCTTTTTTGATGGTGGCCACACTGGCAGCCACATTGAGCTCACCATTCTGAGACTGAGTTTCCCTTCCCCCAACTGCTTCCACGAAATCGGCAAGGGCATGAACATAATTTCGTAGCATCGGCTCTGTTCTTTCCATTTCCTCCTCCCCCAGCTCAGCCTGCTTCTCCCTGGCCAGGGCCTTCAAGTCAAGCCGAACAATTTCTCTGATGTGAAGGTCGGCTTTTTCTTGTGAAGCCAAGAATTGTTCCAGCCCTCTCGACTGGAGCTTGGCGGCTTCGGCAAACATCGCAAGCTGAGCATCATGCTGCTGGATGCTGCGACAAGCTATCTCGTGGTGGGCACTGATATAAGTTTTCAGGCTGTCCGTGTTCTGCTGTACGGTCTGTAGGATCTGGCTAAGAGGCGGGATTCTCCCTCCGTGAGCATCACCAAGAGGGAACATTTTTGGTCAAAGGAGACGGGAAAGCGTTTCATACCAAACTCAGCTGTTCCGGCACCTTTTAATCTCGGCTCTTGACGGGAAAGACTGAAAAACACTCCTTCGCAGCAAGTTTCGGACGGTTTCGGATCGTACACACCAACCGATATATAAAAAAAACTAAATCAAGAAGGAGAAACGGCAAAAAAGACAAAAACGGTAGAAAGACTTCAAAGAGACGGACTAGACGGACCGTCCCCCTTCTCGTCCTTCGCGCGCATTTACGTATAGGTGCATGCCAATTAAGTATACGCGTATAGAGGACCATGCATGCAGCTCTATATGCGTTGCTTGAATGCATGCGACGGTGAAACAACATCGAGTGACTGGGTGTGGTCAGGGTCCACGTGCAGATATATATATGCTTGCTTTGTGGTGCTGGAGGAAGTTACTTGAGCTTGTCTGTACTCTCCAAAATGTCCCCGCTCGCAGATGACAGGTTGAAGGTCTGAGCAATAGTACCAGACCCCCTGCGTGCGAAGTTGTAGTTAGAACAACACTGTACATACATACATGCGCTTGCAATGATTAAGCCAGGTTGATGCGGACAAGCAACAGCCGTCCTGCCTTCCACAGCTTCTCTTCTTCCAGACAGATTTGAAAAGAAGCTGAAACTGCTGAAGACCAGAGACGAAGGAAGGGAAGGAGGAAAGATGCCGTGTCCTCCCAGGTGTTGTCGACGTCGAGCGCCCCGCAGAGCGCCCCCCAAGAGCAACGATGAGCCCCTCAAAATTTCGGCAGGCGAGGGACCTCTGGAGTCAAAGACAAACACGGAGTACAAAATTCATGAGTGGCACAATAAAATCAAAACCTCAAAGTACACAATTTGGACTTTCATCCCCTACAACCTCTTTGAGCAGTTCCACAACTTCTGTCAGTCAGTCGTGCAACACTGCATCATCAACATTGCACCCTTTCTCGCAGCACTTTCCCTCCTGTGTGCCTTTCAATATGTGGCGATGCTGTTGGTCTGTTCAATATGAATGTTCCAGACTCTTCTCTGCTCGGGTCTCTCTATGGGCATATGTTCAGCAGTTTCCCTCCTGTGTGCCCCTCAATATGTGGCGATGCTGTTCGTCTGTTCAATATGAATGTTCCAGACTCTTCTCTGCTCGGGTCTCTGTATGGGCATATGTTCAGCACTTTCCCTCCTATATGCCTTTCAATATGTGGTGATGCTGTTGGTCTGTTCAATATGAATGTTCCAGACTCTTCTCTGCTCGGGTCTCTGTATGGGCATATGTTCAGCACTTTCCCTCCTGAGTGCCTTTCAATATGTGGCGATGCTGTTCGTCCGTTCAATATGAATGTTCCAGACTCTTCTTTGCTCGGGTCTCTGTATGGGCATATGCTCAGCACTTTCCCTCCTGAGTACCTTTCAATCCGTGGCGATGCTCATCGTCTGTTCAATATGAATGTTCCAGACTCTTCTCTGCAGGGCTCTCTGCAGGTCTCTTCCCTTCTCTCCCCCCCCTTCCTTTCCTTCCTTCCTTTCTTTCTTTCTTTTCGTTGCAGCGAAGTCCTTCTTACGCAACACTCATTCTCTTCCGACCAATGCCAGGAAGGAACCACTCCCTTCAACCCAAAATACCGCTTTGTGGTTTCTTTCCTTTGCGTTGTTGCAGCAAACTGCTACTTTCTTGCGATGGCGTTCCTCCAGACGATCCCCGAAATCTCTGACACCAACGGCCTCCCCCTTTACCTGATTCCGCTCTCTGTCGTCCTCACCATCTCCGCACTGAAGAGCGCTGTGGAAGACCGCAAAAGAAGCAAGAGCGACAGGGAGGAAAACCTCCGCACGGTGCTCCTCCTAGACGAGCAGGAAGGAAAGTTCAGAGACGCCCTCTGGGAAGAACTGCTGCCTGGAGATGTCGTCAAGGTTGGTTCGTTGATTGGTTCGTTGGTTGGTGGGTTGGTTTGCTTCTCTGCTCTTCTCCGACAGTTTCTTTTTTTCCTGCATGGCTGTTTATTCGTCCATGTCACCCTTTTTTCTATTGATGGTGTGTCTGTCTATTGCCTCGATCTCTGCCTGTCAGTCCAGTGTGCTTAGCTGTCCTGGGCGTCATAGACAGGCCGGAGAAAAAAGCAAGAAGAGGAAAGAGAACTTCGGAGTCAACCCAGGCGTCTGTTGAGTTTCTTGAATCGAGGCTTGCCCGAAGGGATACATTAGTAGATTGATGCACACCTCTTCTTTCATGCATTCGGCTCTTTTCTCCTTCCTTCCTTGCTTGTCCTTTCTTTCTTTCTTTCTTTCTTTCTTTCTTCCTTTCTGAATTTCTTTCCTTCCTTCGTTCGTTCTTGCCATCTCTCTCTCTCTTCCTTCCTGCCTGCGTGCAGGTGAGGGAGGACCAGTTCTTTCCTGCAGATTTGGTGGTACTCAGCTGTTCCGATGAATTCGGTATCTGCTATGTTGAGACAAAAAACCTCGGTCAGTTTTGCTTCTTCATCTTTTCTGCCTTCCTTCCTTTATTTTGTTCTTCCTTTCTTCGTTTGATTCTCTCTCTCTCCCTGTGCAAGTGAGAGTGAGTGTGAGTGTGAGTGTGACTGTGAGTGTGAGTGTGTGTGTGTGTGTGTGTGTGTGTGGTGCTTCTATGGTCTGTTTCCTTCCTGTCTTCCGATGAAGTCAGCATTCCCTGTCCACCCATTTGTTTTTTCGTTTCTGCTTTTTGAGACGCGCTTTCTTTTTCTTTCCCGACCCGCTGCCTGGCTGCTTTCCTTCCTTCCTTTCTTCCTTCCTTGGTGCACGACGTACGCAGATGGAGAGACCAACCTGAAACACAAAGCTTCCGTCCCAGAGCTGTCGCAGATGATCAAAAACGACGACGATGCTGCTGGCTTCAGAGGTACGTTATGCACTTTCGCGTCCGTTCACTCAACACAACACAACTCGATCTCACAAACTAAATTCGAAATCTGTCCCTTTGTGCGTCAAAATGGGAAAACAAAAACCAGGTCGAAGCAAAAACGCGCGCGTCTCGAAAAAAGGGCCCAGCGCTTTGCAAACTTTCTCCCAAAGTCCCTTTTGTTTCTTTTGGATTGATCTTTTTTTCCCTTTCGAACCCTGTCATGTCCTATGCGGCCGTGACACGTGCACAGTGGAGCCTCCTTTGTTTGGGTGGAGGTGCGGGAGGGAAGGAAGGAAGGAAGGAAGCATAATGCAACGGAGAAGAGCGACTGAATTGATTTAGACAGCTGCAGCATCCACACAGACAGCACGATTTCTACATCCAGTTAAAGAAATGCCTAGCTGTTTCATGCGTGTCTTGTACGAAAGAAAGCCAACGCCCTGTATGTTTCTGCTCGGGTGGCACTGCCTGCCTGCAGCCACAATTCACTTTGAGGTTCCGAACGAGAGTCTCTACTCGTTCTCTGGGGGTGTAGTTCTGGAAGAGGGGGGGGGAGACGGAGACGAAGACAGGGCTGCGGAGAGGCTGCCTCCACGGGGTCGCGGCAGAGATGCGTCGGCAGTCCGAGCTAAGAAGAGACGGGATTCCTCCTCCCCCTCTGTGTCCAGCCAGGGCTCTCGGTCAGGGTCCGACGGCGCGGAGAGCAGGATGGAGAGGGGCGAGGGGAAAAAGCGAAAAGGGGTGTCTGGGGAGAAGGGAAAGAAGAAATGGGGTACAGGTAGAGGCACAGGCAGAGCGACGAGGGGCCAGTCTCAGTCTCTGGTTCTTCATCAGCAGAATCAGAGGGATCGAGGAGGCAGGGGGGGAGGAGGAGAAAAAGAAAAAGAAAAGGAGAAACACACCATCGTTAGACGATTTCAGACCCTCCCTCCAGATCTCCTGAAGAAGTATGGGGTTTCTGGGGCCCTGCAGAGCGCCTCAGGAATGCCGCGTGCCGAGGTGCCTCTAGGCCCTCCTCAGTTCCTTCTCAGAGGATCGTCGCTTCGGAACACTGAGTATGTCTACGCAGTCGTCACGTACACAGGACACCAGACGCGCATCTTTCGAAATACGAGCACACAGGTAGGTCTGTGTGTGTGTCTTCTCTTTCTCTCTCTCTCTCTGTCTCTCTCTCTCTCTCTCTCTCTCTCTGTGTGTGTGTGTGTGTGTGTGTGTGTATGTGTGTGTGTGTGTGTGTGTGTGTGTGTGTTTATGTGTGTCTGTGTGCGTGTGTGTGTGTGTGTGTGTGTGTGTGTGTTGTGTGTGTGTGTGTGTGTGAGAGAGAGAGAGAGAGGAGAAAAGATCTGTCTGTATTCTTTCCCTTCTGCCTGAAAATTACGAGACGAAACGACAAAATGACCGGATCTGTTTTGCACTGATTTGACGGAGAAGTGAAGAAATCCGTGTGCATGCAGTGATTCTTCGCATCAACAATCCACCAAGCACACCCCAAAGAGACCCTAAAAAAAACAGAGAACGAAACGGAATTCTGGACAACGAAGAAAAGAAAAGAAATGCGACAGTGAGGCGTTCAATCGGAGTCTACTTTATATAAACTCTGAAGGAAGGAAGTGGCATGAAGGAAGGAAGGAAGGAAGGAAGGAGGGGAGGTTGGGAGGTGCGATCTAGATCTGTGTGTTTCCATGCGTGTGTGTGTATGCGTGCGTCTGTATCCTCCCTCCCTGCCTGCCCCTCTCTCTCCCTCTCTTCCCTCCCTCCCTCCCTCTTTTCGATCTGTGCATGTCAAGGAAGAGAAAAGAAGAGAAGCCGTTCTCTTCCCATTGACTGACGCACGCACGCACATACGTATGCAGGCTCGACAAAAGTGGACTGACCTGGAGCGTACTTGGAACCGGCACCTGATCGTTCTCTTCTGCCTCCAGTTCTTCTTCTGCTTCCTCATGGCACTCTTCGCAGGACTTTTCGTTGACGATTTCAGATCGCACTGGTAAGCGTTCAAGCAAATAGATTTGAGATCGCACTGGTAAGCAAGCAAACAGATCGATTTGTGGAGATGATTGCTCAGAATCTCTCTCCCTCTCTCTCTCTCTCTCTCTCTCTCTCTCTCGGGGGCTCAATGCTTCAGTCCTTGTGCATGCCTTTCTGTAATTGCTCTCCTTTTGCACACACTTGACTGAGTTCTCGCTGCAGCTTTCATCTCTGACTTGCACCAATAGTTTGTGTGTTTTGCCTCAAATTTATGCGAGGAAGTATGATGATTTATCTCTCGAAACGCATGCATGGGTTCTCTCTCGATCTAAGCTCACTTCTTGACAGACAGACAGACAGACAGACAGCAGCTGGAGGTGTCAGCCATCCGGCCTTTTTTCATTCACTCCTCTTCCGTTCTGTTCTGTTCTGTTCTGTTCTGTTGACGAATGAATGAATGAATGAATGTCCTTGATTTCTTTCCTGTCAGGTATTTGAAGCTGCACAGCGTGAACCAATTCATCTTTATTCTCCAGGTAGGCCGGCCAGAAGACTCACCACTCGATCTGCTCTAGGTGCCTAGCTAGTTTGCCTGCAAGGGTTGAAAGACAACATACGAGGAACACAAATTGAAAGAACACGGAGAAGACATGGAACCCTGCTCGTTCAATCCATCCATTCTCGGCGTTCAACTCGAGATTCCTCTTTGGCTCTTTCGATGGGTCCAGTCTTGTCCTTTCCTTTTCTTTCCTTCGGCTTTCTTTTGCACAGGACCGACCGAAAATGCATCATCATTCCATCTCCTCCTCTCGCCTTCTGGCGGTATCTCTTTCCTGCTGCTCTTTCCTTTTTCTTCCATTCTTCTATTTCAGTCCTTTACCTACACATGAATCCGTGCTGATTCTTAATAACGGTGCTTTTCACGATCTATCCGCAATCCCATGTTGTTATTTTTCTTCGATCTCATTTCATTTCAGGTTTTTGGGGCTCAATTTCTTCTGTTTGGGTATTTCGTTCCGATCGGATTGATCGTCACGATGGAGATCGTCAAGTTTTGGCAGGCAATGTTCGTGAACGTGGACGAACAGATGGCGGACCCAGAGACTGGGGGGAAAGCGTGTGCGAACACGTCCAACCTGATGGAAGAGCTCGGGAACGTCACGCATGTCTTCAGTGACAAAACAGGAACACTGACCAAGAACTTGATGCAGTTCAAGTGAGTCAGTCGATCTGTGCGAGAGAGAGAGAAGAATTCAAGCCAGGGAAAGAGAAAGAACAGAAAAAAAAGAGAGATTCACTGGCTCGCTTACCATTAATTCGCTAACTCATTCACTGACTCGATCACAGACCCATGCACCCATGCACCCTCACAAACAGATGCACGGTCCCAAAGGGAGTCGTCAGGGCGTAAAAAGTGTACATTGTCATGTCATGTTTGTTTGTGACTGTTTTCTTTCTTTCTGACTGTTTTCTTTCTTTCTTTCTTTCTTTCTTTCTGACAGTTTTCTTTCTTTCTTTCTTTCTTTCTTTCTTTTCTTCTTTTCTTTTTTTCTTCTTTTCTTCTTTTCTTCTTTTCTGTCTTTCTTTCTTCCTTCCTTCCTTCCTTCCTTCCTATTTCCTTCTTTCCTTTTTCCTTCCTTCTTTCTTTCTTTCTTTCTTTCTTTCTTTTCTTCTTTTCTTTTTTTCTTCTTTTCTTCTTTTCTTCTTTTCTGTCTTTCTTTCTTTCTTCCTTCCTTCCTTCCTTCCTTCCTATTTCCTTCTTTCCTTTTTCCTTCCTTCCTTCCTTCCTTCCTTCCTTTCTCTCTCTGTCTCTCTCCCCCCCCCCCTCTGCGTGCGTGTGTATGTGTCTTCGTGTGTGTGTGTGTGTGTGTGTGTGCTTTGGGGAACCGGCAAAAAGGTCACTTGAGGGAACCACTGCGGGAGAATAGAGGGAGGGAAGGCAGGAAGACGTACATACGGGAGGGATCATGATGGAATGAATGAAGGAATGCTTGATCGATCGATCGATCGAGTTGCAAGGGGATTTGGAGAGGCCTGCAGAACCAATCGGTTGTTTAGATTGGCTGCATGCTAGATGGGCACTTTGACTGGTGGATTGATTCTCTTTCTTGGTCGGTTGGCCGGTTTGTGACAATGCTTTCATCAGCGTTTTGGATTCTCCCATCCCTTCCGCTGCTGTAGAGTTTGATGTCAATTGACTGACTGACTGACTGACTGATTGATTGATTGATTGATTGATTGATCGATTGATCCAGATCGATGGGTATCGGGGGGCGGCTGTTTGGACTCACAGATGCCGATCAGGGACTCAACAGACAGGTCAGTTGCTCTGTCTGTCTGTCTCCCCATCTTCCTCTCTCTTATTCTTCTTCGTTCCTTTTTTTCCGTCCCTTTTTTTCTTCATTCGTGTCCATGCATTGTTAGTCTTGTTGTCTTTTGCAACCAGCATTCGATATAATATCATGCGTGCATGCGTGTAGTCATGAACGGCTGGCTGCATGATCATGTTCGTGTGTGCATCCATGCAGGCCACTGAGACCCCTCTGTTGCTGCCGGCAGATGCCAATCCCCCTCTGAACGGGAATATTCAGTTCGGGGCCCCGATGCCGAAATTGATGTCAAATTTGGGCATCGGAGTCGGCACCCGCACCCCCTCAGAGGAGGTGATCCCCCCCCGACCCCAAACGGCGACGCCCAACCTCAGTGCCGGCACCGGAACGAACTGGCCGGACCGGGAGCGGGAGCGGGAAGGGTCCTCGGGGCCTTCCAGGAGCGGAGCGGGGTCGCGCAATCAACAGGACCTTCCGCAGTCTGTGCATGGGGGAAGAGGGGGAAGAGGGGGCTGGACGCCGCCACTTCCTCGGGCAGCAGCAGATGAAGACGTTGAACGGGGGTTGGTGTCTCGCTCTTCTGTTGGGGTCGATTGGGATGAACGGGGGGACGGAGGCGAGGCTGGGGAAGGGGAAGGGAGAGGGGGGGTGAGGGAAGAAGAAGAAGAGCTCGAGGAGGAAGGGGGGGAAGTGGACGCAAGTTCTCCGGAAAGATATGTGGATTTTGATGCTGAGGAATTTCATCAGTCCCTGCTCAACACTCGCGGGGGCGGGAACTTTTTGAACAAGTCTCGAGATTTTCTTTTGGTCCTTGCCTTGTGTCATACAGTTCTCATCAAAGAAGAAGGAAAAAGTGATGGCGGGGGATCTGCAGAGACAGAGAGAGAAGATCTTGCCGCTAAGGCAACGCCGCTGTCTGGCGTAGAAGAAGAAAGGGAAGGGAAGAGACAGGTGAGGAGACGCAGCAGTGAAGGAGGAAGGGTGAAGCTCTCGGTGTCTGTCTCGGGCTCCGACGGACGTGGGCGTGCCGACCCCCCGTCTGCTCAGTGGGAGAGGGAGAGGGAGAGAGGAGGGTACGTCGATGTTCCCCGTGCGGGAGACGGAGACGGAGAGGGAGTCCGAGTGCACGTATGGGACGATCCCTTGGAACGCCCGCGCACTGCATCCTCAGGCTCGCGCGAGAGTTCGCGTCTGATGCTTCTAGAAAAAGGGCGGAGAGACACAACACAGCCGAGAGACAGAGACAGAGACAGGGACAAAGAGAGTAAGCATAGGGGTCAATTCTTTCATTCCATAGAAGATGAAGATCTCGAAGAACAGCAAGAGCAACAGAATGGAGGCGGCATAATTTCCGGGGCCACCACTTCTCGGCGCGTTTCGATTTCTGCCGGAGCCCTGGGCCTCGGTTCCCCGGACATGTTGTGCAAGAGTGAGCCTCCGTCTCTCCCCCACACGGCACGGCAGCCAGCCGTGAGGGCGCAGAGACTGGATGATGCATCTTTTGATGTTCATGCTGCGAGCCCAGGTGGGGCGTTCCGAGAAGGGGAGGGGGGAGAGGAATGGGGGACGCACGCGGGGGCTCCAGCGGCAGGGGGGGGAGGAGGAGGAGGAGGATTGGCGGCCTGGGTGGATGGACGGATCCGCAGCAGTATTGATAGGTCGATTGGTGTCGAGCCTGTTGGTGAGAATGATCCTCGACAGCAGAGCTTTTCGGCAGGCAGGGGAAGAAGGGGATTGCACAATGACAGACAGGGGGTTGATGTTATGGAGGAGAGAGAGGTCTTTGGCGCAAGGTCAGCTAGAGTTTTGAGAGACGCAGACAGAGAGAGAGGGAGGGAGAGGGAAGCTCCAGCGAAGGGCAGTGTGACGATCGCTTGGCATGAGGACGCTTTGGTGTCCTCCGGCAGCAAAAACGAAAGCGTTTGTATGGGGGCAGGCGTCTACAGACACTCACGAGAAGAAGAAGCGCAGGAAGAAGGAGAGCAAGCACAAGAGAGAGAGAAGGACGCGTATGAGGGAAGAGAATTGTCTCAATGGAGGACTTCCCATGCATCCGCCCCCCCCCCGCCCGTACCAGTGCCCCCTGATCCCCCAAATCTCCATGAAGGGCGTTCGTTTGCTGTTTTGTCTATGGCTTCAGATCATGATTGCAGTCTGGGGGAATTACAGGATTCTGCCCAGATCGTCGGAGCCGGAGGAGGGCTGCCAGTGGGCGGGGGGGGTCAAACAGCAGACGCCTGTAAAGACATAGGGGGCCCTCACCGGCAAGAAACACCCACGAAGCCTAACACAGGTACAAACACAAACACGGAAATCCTGCCTTCGGCGTCAACCCCTTGTGCCCTAATCTCTTCTGACGCTTCCTGTCGAGGTGAGTGCCTTGGGAGGGGGGCCACATCTTGTAGCCCTCTCCGGGACGGAGTTGGGTATGAGAGCGAAAAAGAAAGAGAGAAGGAGCGGGATGTATCAGTAAGTTGCAAGGACAGTCAGCAGGAGTCGGAAGAGGAGGCGCTGCAAAACGAAACAGAGCCCCTCGACCCCTTGCGTCCCTCCTCTCCCGAGGTCGAGGGAGTTTCCACCAAATGCCTGTCAGGGAAGGCCCATATGGGGGGGGAAAACAGATCAAGACCGCAAGAGCCTCCGACAAATTTCGACACTCACTCGCGAAACGTCTCAGCCAGGTCGCATAGAGAGAGCCCCCCGGTGACTTTCCGGCAAGAAAATGAAAATGAAAACAAACATGAAGACCCGGGGGGCGTCTGGAAGCAGCACAAGAACCAAACCGGAGGTGACAGAGAGCACAGTCTGTCAGATGAACAGGCGAATTCAGATTCAGACCGGCCCCCCTTCAATATCGGCCGAGGGAGCAGCGGCACCCCAGTGGACGGACTCACAGCCCCGGATCCAGCAATACCCACTCCCCCCACGCAATCTCCACGACTCTCTCCGCCTCGCGTTCCCGGAACTGCCCCCCAAGCAGACAGACTGATTCCTCCTCGAACCCGCGACACCAGAGCAGGGGCACACGCAGATTCAGAAACTGTACCCGAACATAATCAGACCCCAAATGTGTCCCTTTCCCCTTTAGAAACCGAAAGCGAAACGGAAACAAACGCAACCACGCAGACACCGAAACACAGTCACGCACAACTTCTGCTACACTCGCAGGGAGACCACGGCGCCCCGCCGCCCGCTTTTTTTCAGTCCGTCTCCATTCCTGGTGCTGCAGACAGTTGTTCTGTGACAGACTCCGAGAGCGATGGGGACTTGGAGTCTCACCATCACCAGCATCGGAAGGCAAAAGAGTGGACTGACAGCTGCACAAACCTGCTCGGAGTGGGCAGTCACCCTGGTGACAGATTTCTCCGTGAAGGCAGCAGCCCCTGTCGGCGTGTTGGAGACGTCGGCGAAGCTTCAAATGATCACGCGGGGGCTCCGAATCATCGTGCTCGGCCTCGTGACAGAGGAACTTCAACGCAGCGACGCTGCTCTTCCCGGAAAGGACAAAAAGAATGGAGAAGGGCTGAGAGGGAACAAGCTCAACCTCACCACCACCCGGGGTTGCATGAGGATGAGGATGAAGATCCCCCCCTTCCCTTCCGAACCCGAAGCTTCTCCCTCTCCCTCGACGGATTCAGTTCTCGTTCACCTTCTCCGTCAGCCTCTCCACGAGGAAGAAGAAGAAGAAATAACCACAACACCCACAAACAGAAGCAGATAACCCCATCACACAATGCAAAGGGGGCATCCAAATCGAAACCCAGCGCCCGAAAAGACAGAGAGACAGAGGGGGAGCCTGAGGAGAGTCCTGCTGCAGGGGGAATGGGAAGGGGAATGGAGGCCACTGATATTTACAAGAAGATGAGTGCCTCGTCAGACGGACCCGAAAAGTCTCCCCCCCACCCAAACCGAGGGGTCATTTCCCCTTCCCCCCCTCTGAGTCACCATGGAGGATCCTCTTCTTCCCCTTCCCCTTCCTGTTCTTCTTCCCAACCCCTGAAACCATGCAGACACGCTCAGCAGCCCGTTTGGTCCTCCCCACCTGCCGCCTCGTGCTCAGTATCCGGCTGGGGGTCCTGTCGAGATCCGGAGACGCTCAGTCAGGCGGCGCCCTCGGTCTCAGCTCCCTCTCGAGCGGCCTCGACGATGCCTCTGACTCAGTCAGGGAGCAGGGCCGCCTCAACCCGAGTCCACCCGCAAGCACACACTCGCCGCAGTCATTCTGGACTTCGCGGCTCGGTCGTCCGGCGTTCGCCCTGTGGGGTGAGGAGTGGGGGCTCTAGCTGGAGGGCTTTTCCTGTGGGGGCGCGACGGGGGGGCGTTGGTAGGGGGGATGAGGGTGGGGAGGTGAAGGAGGGAGAACTTGAAGAAGAGAGTCAGTGGGGAGGGCCGGGAGGGTCTGAGGCGTCCTCCGCCAGGGTGCAGCTCCCACCCGGCGGCGGCAGCGGAGGGGGAGGGGGAGGGGGGCAGAAACACGTGACGTCGCCCCCCCCGGGGTTCAGCCAGCAGCAGCAGAAGTGTTTCACAGCACTGTGGTCGGCAGGGGGGCTGCAGGTCCCTCGGGGGCGGGATAGGGATCCAGGCGGCGTGGGTAGAGGAGATTGGGAAAGGCAAAGGGAGAGGGAGAGGGGGTCATTTGGAAGTGGAGGTTCCGGTGTGGGGCATGCCATTGGGGGGTTGTGTGAGGAAACGAGTGTGTGCGCTGAGACATTTGAAGAAGGAGGAGGAGGGAGGGAGGTACCAGAGGTTGTGGGAAGGCCCGCGTCGGCGGCAGAGAGCAGCAGTGCGGTTAGTGGGCTCGTTCGCCGATTCTCCAGAGAGAGTGGGGGGAACGAAAGTAAGTCGTTGCATGGGGAGAGCGCTTTATCAGCAGGTGGACAGACAGATCATACGCATGCTCAGCAGACTCTTCCCCCGATTTGCGTCGAGGATCCAGGAAGGGAGGCGCATCTGAATCAGGTCAGGCAAATGCACTGGGAGATGGAGGAACAGGAGGAGGAGATGAGACGCCGCCGGGGGGCAAGTGGGGGAGGAGCGAATGAATGGGGCAGCCTGGGCCGGGACGCAAACTCTGATCGATATTCGTATCCCCACCACCACCACCAGCAGCAGCAGCAGAGGGGAAAGCGGTTGTCCTTCTCGTCTGTGCAGAGAGATTCCGCTGACAGCAGGGCGGACGACGTTGAGTTTCTTCACCCCGCTGCTGGAGAGGGGACGGGGACAGTTATTCTCCAGTCCCCCTATCACGGCAGAGAAGGAAACGAAATGGCTGTGTACAGAGATCGGGGGGAAAGAGACACAGACAGGGTCGGAGGAGGGGCAGGTTCTTTTGAGGATCTGCAGACAGCAGCAGGATGGCAGCACCGTCAACTGAGTGGCAGCAGCAACGAAGCGGGAAGCGAAGACGCAACGGACGATTTGTGGGGCTGCTCTCCAGCCTCTCGGGGCATCGACAGCTCTGCAGACATTCCCTTTATCCCCGCTGAAACTGGTCAGAGACCCTCTCACTCTACCTCCATTTCTCTCTCGCGCGCGCATTCCTCTGTGTGTGTGTGTGTGTGTGTGTGTGTGAGTGTGCATGTGTGTGTGTGTGCGTGCGTGTGTGTGTGTGTGTATGTGTGTGCGTGTGTGTGTGTGTGTGTGTGCAACGTACGTATGGAAGTGTGCATCCTTTCATGCAGGCGCAAATATGAAGTACGATGGGTCTTCGCCAGACGAGCTCGCACTTGTTGCAGGAGCAAGAAACATGGGTGAGTCATGAAGATCTCCATTTCAAATGCTCATTCATTTTTCATTCATGTGCACATACATCTTCGACTTAGTTTCCTTCCAGTTTTCTGATCCATGCAAAGGAAGAGAACAGCATGCAGTTACGCCAGCTGGAAACGTGCAAGAAGCAATGGAAATGAGTTTGAAAGGGTGTTCTCTCTCTATTTGATCTGATTGTGCCTGCCTCCTCTCTTCCCCAAGCTTTCAAGTGACGTGTGTTGCTTGCAGGCGTTGAATTTTATTGTCGTCCCGACTTGAATACTCTGCAAGTCCGTCTGACGGCTGACGTCACGAAGAGACTTTTCGGATTTCTCCAGTCGGATGAGATGGCGGCGGAAAGTGAGGAGAAGCCGGGGAGTAGGAGGTCAAGAGGGAGAGACAGCAGAACACCGCCTGATTCTGAAGAGAGGGAAAGAAAGGAAAGAAAAAGGGGGTGGGGGGAACAAGAAGGGAGAGGAGGACACGCGAAAGTCCAGAAAACCCCCGTGCTGTCCTTCAAAGTTTTCGATGTTGTCGAGTTTGACAACGACAGGAAGCGTATGAGCGTTGTGCTCTCGTCAGTCCCCCCCACCACTTCCCTTCCCTTCCCTTTCTTTCCCTTCAAAATTCACCATTGATTGCAGTCGGAGGACTCGACTCGCTTCGTACGGCTTTCCCCCTTCCCTCCTGTGCTTCCCTCCATTCATTTGTCCGTTTTTTTCCTCCCTGACTGATTTCAATCAGGGCTCCTGTCACAAACACCAGATTCGATCCTCCTTCATTCATCAACACGAAAGACCACCTTGAGGCAAAAGTGCGGCTGGCTGACTTTGTTCACCTTTGCCTTTCTCTCCTTTCAAAAGGTTCCTTGCCTACTTGCCTCTTGGTTTTTCACACTGTTACCTCTTCTTTTTATGGTCAGCCACACATCATGTTTAATTCACTCTTTCCGTCCTAGACATCTGTGGAGGGAGCCTGATTTCTCGCCCGAACGAATGGATGAATGATCGAATGGATGCGTGAGATGAATTCGACTGTATGGACTCTCTGTATGCACTGACTGCATGCATGATGCAGCGACATGTGCGGGAAGGTTCGGGTGTTTGCGTTTACTTTCATACAGGTTCGGGTGTATGAAAGTAAACGTATACACTGTATGCATGCATGATGCAGCGACATGTGCGGGAAGGTTCGGGTGCTCGTGAAGGGGGCGGACAATTCGATGCTCGCAGCTGCGGCCGCAGGACAGGACGAAATGATCGGAAGCATTCAGGTTGGTTGGATGGATGGTTGGTACCTGCATCTATTGGTCCGTCCGTGGGGCAGTGATCCTGTAGGGGGGGAGGGGGAGGAACTCATCAGGCGCCTTCCAAAGGGGTCCTTTTCGCAATTGTTTTGTTTTCCCTTCGCTCCCCCGTTTCCCTTCTCTCCCCCGTTTCCGTCTATTCATTCTTTCATTCGTCTTGACTGCCTTGTCTTTTCATTCCTCCTCTCCTCTCACGAGGGTGCATGGGTACCAAGCTGCCTGCATTCATTTAATTCCATACAGAATGTATTCACACAGAAAAAGAATTCTGTATGGAAATGAATGTCTGCCTGCCTGCCTGCCTGCAGTCCCAGCTGCTGGCGTTGGCCCGTGTGGGCCTCCGGACACTAGTGTTGGGGTATCGGGATCTGTCCGGGTCTGAGTACGCGAAGTGGCACAGGTAGGCAGGTAGGCGGGTGCATGCATGGTGGTGATCGAGAGCTAAGGACGTGGGAGGTTTCTTTCTTATGGGGAATGAAGGGATGAACTGCAGGTGTACGTCATTTGGAGGGAGAGACAACACTCTGTCTGAATGAGGGAAGATATGAGGCATAACAGCAGGTTCGCATCTGTGAGTAGCTGCTTCCCGCTCTTTTTCGCTGAATCTCTCCGCGTGTGCGTGCAAGTGTGTACTTGGTGAGTGCTTCTTTGTGCAGGCAAGTGGGTGTTGTTCTGTGTGCATGTATCCTCGAGTCTCAAAATGGGAGTAGAAATCGACGTGAGCGTGCTTGCATCTCTCTCTCTCTCTCTCTCTCGTTCACTCGCTCGCTGGTTGTTCGTGTGTCTGTGTGTGCATCAAACCAAAGAAATTCAATTCGTTCCTCTCTTCGTGCCTGCCTGCAGGATTTTTGCCAGCGCCTGTGCAGAAGTAGGGGAAGCGAAGACCCGCGCCATGCAGGCAGCCATCGCAGCGATTGAGCGTAACCTGACGCTTGTGGGGTGCACGGGAATCGAAGACAAGTGAGTGAGTGAGTGCTCATTCATTCGGTGCACGAACGAACGCCGCATCGATTGGCGTACAGGAACCGTACCTCCTGCCTTCTTTTATCTCCTGCCTTCTTTTATCTCCTGCCTTCTTTTATCTCCTGCCTTCTTTTATCCCCTGCCTTCTTTTTTCTCCTGCCTTCTTTTATCTCCTGCTTTCTTTTATCTCCTGCCTTCTTTTATCTCCTGCCTTCTTTTATCTCCTGCCTTCTTTTATCTCCTGCCTTCTTTTATCTCCTGCCTTCTTTTATCTCGTGCCTTCTTTTATCTCCTGCCTTCTTTTATTTCGTGCCTTCTTTTTTCTCCTGCTTTCTTTTATCTCCTGCCTTCTTTTATCTCCTGCCTTCTTTTATCTCCTGCCTTCTTTTATCTCCTGCCTTCTTTTATCTCCTGCCTTCTTTTATCTCCTGCCTTCTTTTATCCCCTGCCTTCTTTTATCTCCTGCTTTCTTTTATCTCCTGCCTTCTTTTATCTCCTGCCTTCTTTTACCTCCTGCTTTCTTTTATCTCCTGCCTTCTTTTATCTCCTGCCTTCTTTTATCCCCTGCCTTCTTTTTTCTCCTGCCTTCTTTTATCTCCTGCCTTCTTTTATCTCCTGCCTTCTTTTATCTCCTGCCTTCTTTTATCTCCTGCCTTCTTTTACCTCCTGCTTTCTTTTATCTCCTGCTTTCTTTTATCTCCTGCCTTCTTTTATCTCCTGCCTTCTTTTACCTCCTGCTTTCTTTTATCTCCTGCCTTCTTTTATCTCCTGCCTTCTTTTTTCTCCTGCTTTCTTTTATCTCCTGCCTTCTTTTATCTCCTGCCTTCTTTTATCTCCTGCCTTCTGTTATCTCCTGCCTCCTTTTATCTCCTGCCTTCTTTTATCTCCTGCCTTCTTTTATGTGTTCTGTGCGTCAAGTACGCGCATCCACACCACCATGCGCACTTGCATGCGTCGTGACGTATGCATGCAGGTTGCAAGACGATGTGCCTGCCGTTATTGCCGACCTTAAGGACGCCGGGGTAAAGTTGTGGGTCCTGACAGGGGACAAAATGGAGACGGCAATCAGCATCGGGCACTCGTGTAACATCCTCACAGATTCAGGATTCAACGCAGTCATTGATGGGGGGACGCCCAAAGAGGTCCGTCCGTCCGTCCGTCCGTCCGACGGTGACGGTCGGGGAACTTGAAGAGTGTCTTCCTTGCTCGACTGAACCAAAAGAGTTGCATTTGCAAAGTGAGCTCATACGCTCAGTCATTGTCTGTGTACAGAAGGAAGGACAGATGCAACAAACCCGTCAGTGAGATTGGTTTACTCACTCGCCCATCCGTCTTTCAGTTTCTCCCTTTGATTTTTTCCCTTTCTCTCTTTCTGTGTCGTTCCCTCCCTCGCTCTTTTTCTTTAAACTTGTTTTCCTCTTTTCATGCATGCAGGTAGCAGCACAGCTAGAGGCCTTCACTCAGTACTGCGAGGCAGCTGAGCTCTTCAAAACGGTCCTGCAGAAGTCTCCACAGGCAGCAGAATGCGGATTCGACAAAGTAAGTGAGTGAGGGAGTGAGGGAGTGAGGGAGGGAGTGAGTGAGTGAGTGAGTGAGTCAGTCAGTGAGGAAGCGAGTGAGTGAATGAGTGAGTGAGTGAGCAAGGGAGGGAGGGAGTGAGGGAGTGTGTGAGTGAGTGAATGAGTGAGTGAGTGAGGGAGGGAGGGAGTGAGTGAGTGTCAAAAAGACAAGGTACGAAAAAGCAGTACGAGGCAAACATTTGAGATTGACTCACGAGGAAACGCAGGAATGGTTTGAGCTATCGGAGTATCCAACCGCTCTTGCACCCGTCACCGCGTAGGCAGCCAACCACTCGCACTCACTCAGTTTGTTTCTTCCTCCATTTAATTGTCGTTTGTCTCCTCTCCCCCAGCCGCCTGCGTGTATACATTCCTTTCCCTATTTCACCATGCATCTCTTCCTTCCTTCCTTCCTTCCTTCCTTCAATCAGGGAGAGGACGACATTTTCACGAACGTCGATGAAGATGAAGCTCTCGAACCCCAGTCTCAGCAACAGCCTCAGCCCAACTCTGTCTCTGCGGCTTCAGAAACCGTCTCTGCTGGTGGAGGAACAGGGAGAGGGCCCGCCAAAAACACAGCCACAGCCCATGCACACCACAACGGGATGAATCCCCCAGTTCAGCAACTGCTTGCAGACGGTCGCACGGCCAGCTCTCACAATTTCCCTCCCTCTGTCGTGGCTTCATCTCCAAGAGACAGGAACAGAGATCGAACGGCGCCATCAGAGCACTCAGGTACCGCGCACCCTTCCCACGTTCCCCGCATTCCCCTCAACCTCAATCTCTCCCAGGCATTCGCGACTGTCACACAAGGGGCCGACGCACGCCGAGCAAAGCAAGTGCCCCCCCTCCATCCCCCCACTGTCCCTTCCCCCCACGCTAATCATCGGACTCCAAAACTCTTTCCTGCCGACTTCCAGGCACTTCCTAAAAAGTCAGAAAGAGAGAACGAAAACAGCGAAGGAGAAGGAGGAGAACCCGTACCCGAAGTAGAGGACCAAACACATCAAGTTCTGCTGGCTGGTGAGAGTGAGACTGCAGCAATGGAAGTCGAAGAGACAGCTGAGGAAGAAGACACAGAAGCGATTGCAGACCCCTCTTCTGACCACAGAGACCATCCAACGAAGCTCAGTTCACAAAGAGGGGACGGCCCCAATTCATCTTCCCATCGAGTCTTCGTCCCCCTGGCCTTGTACGCAAGAGACCCGATAGTGGAAGCAGCAGAGAGCCCCAGATTGGGTGTACAGGAGCACAGAGAGGGAGAGGAAGAGGATGACGGAGTGGTGGAGAACATTCGCCATGAGGAGGATGGAGGTGGTTCTCAGGAAGTGGTCGAGGAACCACCAACCATGACCACACCCCCAACAAACCGGGTCGTTCAGGAGCATCCCACATTCATGATGCCGCAGCAACAACAGCCTGCTCCTGTGGCAGTCTCATCTGGCAGCACGCCATCTCCGTCTCCTTCTCCGTCTCCGCCCCCCGGTGGTCCGCCCCCCTCCGATTTGGAGAGAGCAACCTCTTCCCCTTCCCCCCCTGCTTCCCACTCCTCTGCACTTTCGGCACCGAGAGTCCCTCCGGGGGGGCGAGAGAGGGGGGGAGGTGCCGTGGTGTTCCGGTCGCCTCCAGCCTCTGCAGATGTGCTTCCTCATTTCGTTACAACGCATGGCCGAGTGGAGAACGCGACACGACACGACACAGAATCTTCCCACGAACACGACGTGCCAGTGGACAACCGCCGTTCTCTCGGGGGGGACGGCTATCTCCGTTCGACATCCCACGACAGAGAGCGTGCGAGAGAGAGAGACGAGCAAGAGCAGTCTCGTTGGGCCCCTGCGAACCTTTTTGCGCTTTGGAGGAGACGAGAGAAAGACAGGGGGGACAGAGACAGAGACAGCAGAGAAAGAGAAAGAGGTCGCACAACAGGAGAGGGGGTGGCACCAACCGACGGTCTCCTCGCCCTTCCCCCTTCCTCTCGACCTAGACGACACTCTCACTCAGCAGGCGGCAGGTACACAAATCAGACACAGCAGCAGCAGCAGAGGGGACACAACGGCATCAGTCCCCCTCCCCCTCGGGGGCACAAACCGCACAACGCAAACCCCCGAGTGATCAGAGCTCGTCTGTTTCTGTCCAAGTCGGGAGAAGGAGATGCGGAGCTCGAGGTAGAAGTTCACCCTCAGCTGAGACGTTCTTCAAACCCCGCAGTAGTAGGACCTGTGCATGGAGGAGAGGGGGGGGCACCGATGGGGATGCGTCATCATCCTCATCATCTCCGGCCAGGGGGACTCAGCCGATCATCCCCTTCCCACGGCCAGCAGAAGCAAAAGGCCTACTCACGCCCTCGAGAGGAGATCCAGACGCATCGAGATTCTCTGCTGCAACAGGGCCGAGGAGGGGGGGGGCCGGTTGGGGCATCTGTTGCGGCAGACGGGGGCCACGCAGTCGGTGACCAGAGGCCCATTTCTGCACCCAACCGGTCAAGCGACGTGACAGGAGAGAGAGAGGGGGGGGGAGAGAAAGAGAGAGAAACGGGAGAGTCCAGAAGGGTTTCCGTGATGTCGACACCTGACGGTTCGGTTCATCATCGCAACAACAACAGCAACGGGGAGAGGTTTGTGGCCAGAACGCGTCCATCCTCCCGAGAGAGAGCGCACAATTTGAACCACGCAATGGGAAGATCTGAAATGATTGGGGCTGGCCCCCGCGAATCCCCGCACAACGACCCCCCTGCCCTCGACGGGTCTCTTCGTTCGTCCTTCGTTTTTGAACGAACGCTCTCTGGCTCTTCTCTTCCGCGTCGAAGAGGAATGTGGGGACGGCCATCTAGAGACCCAATGGAAAGAGAAAGAGAAAGAGACAGCAGGGACCGCCTCCGTGTTCCAAGTCGTCCCTCTAGGCTGGGAGAATCACAATCGGCAGGACGAACGAGAACGGAGAGGGACAGAGAACGGGATAGAGCCTTCGTGCCTCCCCTCATTGCGAGCCCCGCCACTTTTGCACAGATCAAAGAGCAGCTAAAGCAGCACGCTGCTGGCCTGATCGCCTCTAAAAAGGAGAAGCCAAGGGACAAAGAGAAAGAAAGAGATCCAACTTTGAGCCAATCAAGCGCTCCGGGTCCGGGTCCTATTCCCCCCCCTGCGCAGCAGCATCAGCATCAGCAGAGCCCCCTCCCCCCCTCGGCCCCATTGCCATCAGGGTCCTCCATCGGTGCCAGTGACACCGCCGCCGCCCAAACCGTCGGAGGGGAGGGAGGGGAAAGGGAAATCGAGGCAGCAGCAGGCGAGAGCCGACTGACCTCCCGATTGACGTCGAGGGAGAAAGCCCACACCCCCCCCCTCCCCCAGTTGGTTTTTCCAGTGCCTGTGCAGATCTCTCCTCACTCACATCGCTCTATCTCGAAGGCTGCCGAAGGAGAGAGGGAGGGAGGAGAAGCGCCTGCCGTGATTGTGAAGACGAAGACAACAGGACTGTCCGAAAGGCAGCAGGCTGGGTTCAAGTCAGAGAATGATGAAGACGGAGCGATGATGAAAGAGCTTGATGGAACTGGGAAGGCATCAGAATCGGGAGGGGGGTGGGTGGATCTGAAAGGCTACTCCCACTTTGCAGTGACAATCAGCGGAGAGGCCCTCCACGTTGTGCTGAGAAGCAGAAGACTACGACGATCCTTCTTTCGACTGACCTCTCTGGCCTCCACAGTCAGTCAGTCAGTCAGTCAGTCAGTCAGTCAGTCAGTCAGTCAGCAAACGTTCGTTTGTTCGTTCATTCGTTCATTTAATGCATGCATGTCTTCAAATTGGGTACGCAAATTGGGTACGCATTATGAATGAATGAATGGTAGCGGCGATGCATCTGGCCAGCCACGCGGCATGGTTAACCTCATGCAACGGCGGGTCGGTCGGCTGCGGCTCTTTGTTTATTTGTTTCATTCCCCCCCTCTCTCTCTCTCTCTCACTCATGAGGATGCATGCAGTGGTTGATAGAGAAATAAAGACTTTTTGTTTTTTCTTCTCGGACCTGCTTCCCCCCCTGCCCCAATTCACTCCCTCCCTCCCTGCCTCCTCCACTGTGTCTCCCAATGGCTTGGCTATCTTTGCGAGAGTCCATCGATGGTCTCTTCCCCTAGCTGTCTTCCTTTGAGCTGCATGCAGAGAGAGAGAGAGAAAGAGAGAGAGAGAGAGAGAAAGTAAGTGAGTGAGTGATTGAGTGAGTGCGTGAGTGAGCGCAGGTGATCGCTTGTCGAGTCTCCCCGAAGCAGAAAAGAGAAGTCGTGCGCCAATGTTGCACCTTCAACAAAAAGACGGTATCTCTCGCAATCGGTAAGTCAAGTCAAGTCTGTCCTCTTCTCGCTCGCTCTGTCTGTCTGTCTGTCTGTCTGTCTGTGTCTGTCTGTCTGTGTCTGTCTGTCTGTGTCTGTCTGTCTGTCTGTCTGTCTGTATCTGTCTGTCTGTCTGAAATAAAGGAAGCGTTTCGGAAAAAGTGAAGTGAAGAAAAGACGATATAGTCTGTCTGTCTGTCTGTCTCTCTGTCCTCCTTCGAATGTCTGCAAAGGAAAGTGTCCAGCTGAAACGAAAGTTGTTCCGTGCCCTTGTACAGGTAAGCAGGGGGTGAGATCGATGCCAAATGGCCCCCTGGCTGGCAGTGACTGTGCGCGCTCTGACTTTCTTGCTGACCGCTGATAATTTGTTTTGTAGACAAGCTTGGTAGAAGAATTGCGTTTGATCATGTTCACTTTTTCTTTCTTTCCTTCCGTGTCTCTCAGTCCCCCTTGGCATCCTTTTTTTTTTTGTTTTGTTGTGTCCGTCAACCATTCATTCATTCATTCATTCATTCATTCACTCATTCATTCACTCATTCATTCATTCATTCATTCATTCATTCAATCGTGCACTCGTGCATCCCCTTTGCTTCACTCGATGGATCGATGACTCGCTGACTTGATGAATGAATGAATGAATACTTCGATCAGGTGATGGGGCGAACGACGTTGGCATGATTCTGGCGGCGCACTTAGGCGTCGGGATTGCAGGGAAGGAGGGTCTTCAGGCAGTGAGAGCATCGGACTTCGGTATCTGTCAATTCAAGTACGTCAGTCAGTCAGTCAGTCAGCATGCTGGCTTGCTTGCTTGCTTGTAATCAGTCGATATATATGAACATACCCGGGGAGGGAGGCACTGCAGTCAGTCTCAGCAATCGGTCGTTCCTATTAGATACTGTACTCCCTTTCTTTACTCCCGCACTTCATTCCGTTTACACTTTTCCGAAGGCCCTTTTTCTTGCTTTTTTCTGACTTTCTTTCGTTCTTTTTTTCTTTCTTTCTCTCTCTCTCTGTTTCGACCTTTCGCACCTTATTTTTTATGACTTGACCGCTCGTTCCTCTTCTGCATTACTCACAGCCCTCCATCCCTCCTTCCTTGTTTTCTTCCTTGCGTTCTTTTGCTCACTCGCTTGTGGCATCTCTCTCTTCCTCCCGTCCTCCTTCCATCCCGCCTCCCTGCGTGCATGCCTCCCTGCTTTCCTGCCTGCCCGCCTGCCTGCCTGCCTGCCTGTCTGTCTGAAATGAATGAATGAATGAATGAATGAATGAACGAACAATTGACACGCAGGGACCTCCGAAGACTGATGTTCCTCCACGGCTACGAGGCGCTTAGAAAGAATTGCCTGGTCGCGTACGTGATGATCTTCAAATCGATCGCCATTTGCGTGACCGCCTTCTACGCCTCTTTTATAAATGTCAGCACTGCAGTCCGGAAGGCATGCATGCAGTCAATGAAGGAACGGCTGTGGAAAACATACACTTAGAAGATTCATGCGAAAGGGAGATTGGGAGTTTTCGTGTGGATTGAGGTCTCTGCGTCTCTCTCGATCGCGCTTTAATTGTCCTTCCTTTTTTTGTCTTACTAGTTAGCTGGCAGGGCCACTGAAGCTCCGTGTAGTGCTTTTCATCTAGCTGAACCTTGACGGAATTATGAATGTGCGGTCTGTCAGGTTTGTCTCGATGAGTCTCTCTCTCTCTCTCTCTCTCTCTCTCTCTCTCTCGCTCTCTCTCTCTCTGTCTCTCTCAGCCGGTGAGAACTCACATAGCCGTATCGAAAAATAGTCCTATGTACTCACTCACTCACTCACTCACTAACTCACTCACTCATTTTAACTGCATGCATGCATGCATGCATGTCTTTGTTTGTACATCTGCAGGCCTACTCGGGCTCCGACCCGTACAACCCGTACTTCAAACAAGTGTACAATCTCCTGTTCACCTCCCTGCCCATCATTATTTGGGCAGTGTTCGACAGGCAGCTCCCCTACTCTCTCCTCTCACGCGTCCCCTTCCTGTACAACAGACCCCCAGTGGACGTCTGGCCCTTCAACGCTCCAAGTGAGTGAGGGAGGGAGTGAGGCAGGGAAGGACTCCGAGAGAGCCACAAGTTTTTCCTTTTACAGGCAGTTGCTAGTTCTATCTTTCTTTTCTTTGTCATTTTTTCTTTTTTCTTTCTTTCTTTCTTTCTTTCTTTTCTTTCTTTTCTTTCTTTGTTTCTTCCTTTTTTTCTTTCTTTCTTAGCTTCCTGCATGCTTCAAATTGCTTTCTTTCGTGCTCGCGCGCTTCCTCCTCTCCTCCGCTTCCTTCCTTCTTTGCCCTCTTTTTACTTTCAATTTCTTGCGAATGTATGCATTCACACTGTCGCGCACAAACTCGCCGTGTCGGCCTTTCCTGCCCCCCCGCCCGCCTGCCCGCCCGCCTGCCTGCCTGTCTGTCTGCCCGCCTGCTTGTTGTACGATTAATCGCCTGGTTGCCTGTCTGCCTGCCTGCCTATGTGGGTGCCTGCAGTCGGGAAGTGGTCAATGTCCCATCAGTGCGGCGTTCCATTTTTCGTTCTCTGGTTTGCCTATGCTCTCTGGGCTGCGGCCGTCGGGTTTGCCGTGCCCCATTTCGGCCTCCATGGGGGGCTATACGGGGCCTCGACGCACGCAGAGGGGGTCTGTCCGGGGTCGATGAAAATGATTGGAGTCGCGTCGTACCTGACGATTGTCATGGTCAGTCTGTCCGTCCGTCAGTCAACCGTCGTTTGTTTCGATCGTTCTTTTGTCTGTCTGTCTGTCTTGTTTGTGTGTCTGTCTGTCTGTCCGAAAGAAAGGAAGCGATTCGGAAAAAGTGAAGTGAAGAAAAGATGATATAGTCTGTTTGCGCGGTGGGTGCATGGGTGGTGGATAGAGGAGAGGGGCCTGCTTGCAGATTTATGCAGCAACCACGCGTGTCACATGTTGAGCTTCTCCCCCAAGAGTTGTCTGCCATTGATGCATGTGTGTTGCCTCCCTTTGTCTGTCCTCCTCTTTTTCTCTAGATGGCGCTTTGACGTTTTCACGTTTTGATCAACTTCACCTGTATAAGCACTCTCTTCTCTTCCTTTCAATCTTCTGTTTTGAATCAATTCGCTCAGGATTCCTGGAGAAAAAGAAGACAGGACACTAGAAGGAGAAAAGCCACAATGGAGATGTCGTTTTGCACATGAGGAAAGAAGGCATTCAACTGGAACAATACGGAAAGCAAATATGTGTGCAAGCTTGACCATTTTTTCTCGAAGGAATAGCAAACAATATTGAGGCCGTGTGAATGTCTGATTGACTTATTATCCACTGATTCATTGGGTGAGGTAGGCAGGGAAAAAGTCACTGAGCGAATGAGTGGGTGGATGAGAGAGTGCATCCATCGTGCTTGTGTGCGTGCAGATCGCAAACGTTGCAGTAGTTCCTCTTGTAAACACATGGTTCCTCTTCACCCATGGGGCGATCTGGATCGGTTTCTTCCTCTTCTTTTGCGTCTGGGCGATCGTCCAAAACATCAGCCCCGAAATTGAAGGATCGTTTCTTCCCCTTACCTCTATGCCCGTTTTCTGGCTGACCGTTATCGTGGGTGTGCTGCTCGGGGTCCTCCCTCACTTCCTTGTCTGGTTCTGGCAGGTGAGTCAGTTTCTTTCTGTCTGTCACTGCAGGCGTTTCGGTCTGGAAGTCTGTTGTTCATCTGTCCTGACAACAAAATGAAATGGGCGCATAGTCTGCCAGTCTGTCTGTCATCTTCTCTTCTTTGGATTGCAGGCAGAATGAGAGAAAATATGAAAATTACCACTCAAGCTTCTTCTTTCGTTTAAGCACTTCCTAATGTATCTACGGATGCATCGCCTTGCTGCATGATTTCCTTCGACTGATCAGTGCCCGGTATGCCATGACATGACATGCCGTGCAGGTCTCCTTCAAGCCCTCTCAGATCGACACAGTCAAGGAGCTGCTCTCCATGGGCAGATTCGACGCCCTGATGAAGAAGCAAAAGGACCAGCCAGGTGTCGCTGTGCTCGTCCCCGTAGACCACCCAGAGGAATATCTCGGTTTCGCCTTTGGCTTCTCCCCGGGAGCCCAGAAGGTTGCCAGGGAGGCGGTCATACAGCAGCAGCAGCGCCTCGTAGAAGAGACCGAGAGGCAGCGACAAAGAGGAACCAGGCGGAAAACAACGCAGCAGCGCCAGCAGCACTGACGCCCACATTTCTCTCAGCTCAACTCAATTCATTCTTACGCACGGCCTCAGATAGACGAACCTTAGTAAGTCATACACCTTTATATATATGTAATAAAGGGGGAAACAAAGGTAATAACTTATATTTAATATATATATATATATAAATAATATATATATATATATATATATATATATATATATATCATAATATCACGATCAAGATCATCTGACTTTCTCCAAAACTTGGTAATTTACTCCCTTACTTAAATCATGAGTTAAATGTGGTTTAGCCTATAAGATTCGTATGATTGATTGCCCTGCATTACCTTTAAAAATTAAAAGAAGAAGAGAAATTAACACGTTTTTAAATAGATTTTTTTTTAACTTTAAGTTAATCTGACATGGTACGTATTAAACCAAACAATTAATGTCCAATTGTTGCAGGAGGTGTTACATGAAAACCCATGTATTACTTGTTCTACTGTAAACGTTTGTTTGATTTAAAAAAAAAAAAGATTGAAAACTTTTCTTTTTAATTATTTTTTTATTGAAAGAGTGTACTAGGGAGTGCACGGCCTATAGCCTACTTAATTTTTTTTTAAACGCAAAGTTACTACAAAGTATAAAATTTTAGTTTAATTTAATTTTTAGATAAAATTACTGTTTATTTTTACATCTTAAACTAAGTAAAACTAACCTACTAGCTAACCAAAACCTAAGCATCGTGACCTAACCTTATACTTTTTGGGATACCCTGGATAAAAATGATATTCATCAGTAACGGTATCATTCATTTGACACAGAATTTAGTATTTATCGCGATCATCCTTTGTTGTCGTCTACTATGAATTCAGTTCTTCCTCGCACTTGCAAATTAAAAACCGCTTTCTTTACATGTTCAAGCAGAATGTCTGGAGGAACCGTGAGCATGGAGGAGATAATTATTTGATTTTCATCCCTTTGACATTCGACCTGGTCCCCATCCCGCCACTCCTTCCCAGCCCCTCCCGTAATACACTGTACACTTCCGTTGTCCCCTCTATTCTTCGACCACCAATTACCGAGCTCGTTGCCACAGAGGGCAGCACAAGCGGCCAAATCAGGTCTTCCGATGATAATCAACTCTGCTGCCGGATGAAGCCACGCAGCGGTCATGGCGTCCGACCCCGCTTGAACGATCATGATGTCGGTGCGTGCAACCAGCTCTACCTGCCTCTGCAGGCTGACGGATCTCCAGGCCACTTCTTCCACCTCTGCCACTGGATAGGCCGCACGGAGCATGGCCCCGAGTTCCGCCTGGTTTCCTATTCTGTGATCGTGTTCGACCTTCCCCTTCCCTTTCTCAACTAACAAAATGGACAGCCTGTGGGGAATAGGCTTCTCGGCGACTTCGAGAGTGGTCATCGCTCTCTTTCGGAACGCCGCCATTTCTTCACAAAAGTGCGCGTTCTTGGGGGAACAGTGGTCCGATGCACCTGCAGACAGCAAATCAGGGTTCAGAGACAGATCGAAGAAAGATACACACACAAACACACCTACACACACACATACATTTTCACACATACACGCCCACAACTACACGCACTCACAGTCTCTCTCCCTCTCACATACACACATATGATGAACGCACGAACGTACGTACGAATGTACGCAAAGAACTGCAGGCTCTCAAAAACAAGCAAACTTTTTCATCAATAAACTGTCAAGAATATTTCGTACGAAAGAGAAAATGCGTACCAAAACAAAGACAACTTGCATGCATTCATGTGTGCACCCATATCTATCAGACATGAATGCAGAGGTCCACCTGAAGAATGCGGTGCATTGAGACAGACAGACTATTTTGTCTTTTCTTCACTTCACTTTTTTCGAATCGCTTCCTTTCTTTCGGACAGACAGGCAGACAAACAGACAGACAAACAGACACACAAACAAGCACACACAGACTGACAGACAGAGCCTTCCTTTTATTCTCTTCTGTTTTATTCTTTTCGTTTGGCGCGCTCTCAGTGGAAGGGTACCAGAGCTCCAGGCCTTAGGACGTACCCTGCGGCCCTTCACTGCCCAGTGCAGGGTTGCCCTCTTGCACCTCCACATTCTTTCCATCTGAACGAGTTCGTTTCTTTTCATTTCCTTTCGCATAGGGACCTTCACAAAAGATTTGTCTTCAGCATTCGCCTCGATATGTATGAGTGTGTATGTATGTGTGTGTGTGTATGTATGTGTGTGTGTGTATGTATGTGTGTGTGTGTGTGTGTGTGTGTGTGCGTGTGTATGTGTGTGTGTGTGTGTGACTGCTCACAGGTATAAGGACCTGCAAGGAAATGCCTCCTTTGAGGAAACGAAGGAAGAAAACAGGCTATTCGAAAATAACCAGGAGGATTTCGTCACACGTCGTTGCCATCATATTGGCCTCAGGCTGAACTCGCACCCCTTTTTGAGGTCTCCGAAGCCTTCCGATGCACTCTCCAAAGGGAGAGGATCAGCTACTCCGCCTTGACAGACTATATTGTCTTTTCTTCACTTCACTTTTTCCGAATCGCTTCCTTTCTTTCGACAGACAGACAGAGAGAGAGACAGACAGACTATACAGACAGACACACACACACACACACACACACACAAAAGAAGTGGACCAAGGAGCCCAATCCAATACATACGCACATGCATGCAGGGGCCAAAGGAAATACATTGCCAAGCAACATGCATGGACTTGAAGTCGGTTGGTGCCAACAGAGAGGCTCTCTCTCTCTCTCATACACACATACACATGCGCACACACACGATCACACATACACACACACGCGCGCGCGCGCGCGCACACACACACACACAAAGAAAAAGAAAGAGCGGAAGAAAGGAAAGAGTGAGGACGCATCACAATGTACCTAGGATATGTACACGACTGTCAGTCAGAAAATGCACATGCACACCCGGCCTGGCACAAACAGACAAACGTACCCACCCACCCACCCACCTGCAGTGGGCAAGGACGTCTGTGAGCCCTTGTGGTTCACGAAGCGGCGAATCGCCTTGAAGTCCAAAAGGTCATGGAACGCCTCTGAGCCGAACGCGAAGCCGAGCCGCGAGATGCCGACAAACAGATTGTCGACACAGAAAACGGGGCCCCTGGCCGTCTCCCGTGCCTGGTCGAATGTGACAACTTTGTCCGGTGTGGTCAGAACGTGCCACTGCGAGTTGTTCTTCCAGTGGGGAGGGAGTAGCATGTGGAAGTCAGGGAAGACGAGAGGCTCTGCGTCGAAGAGACGAAGGAGACGAAACATCGAAAAGACATCGTCTCCCATTATATGTCCAAAATTATGATGATGATAAGTTTCGACCCATCCCCAGGTACCCCCCAAATGGGGCGGCCTCTCCTTCTCTTTCTCCTCCGCCTCTGCTTCGAAGTTTCGAAATTCAATCAACTTCGGAGCGTGTCCTTCTTTGATAGGCTCGGCACGGAGAGAGACGTTGAAGGGTGGAAGCTGCGCACCAGCGCTCATCCGCACTTGGGTTTTACCTTCGTCTATGCAGACGTTCTGCAACCAACAGGAATGGGCAATAGCATCAATTTTCACACAGCACCACTCAGACGGGGGCATCTGCGCCCTCCCAGCAGGTTGCTTTACGACGTCCATGCCACAGGCAGCCTGGGCCGTTTTCCTGGGGGGTGTGACATCTGGAGAAGCGGAGACCGCCAAGCTCCCTCCCCCTCCCTCAGCAGTCTCCCCTGTCTCTTCTGTTCGGGTGCTCCAGAGAGCCATTGAGATGAGGAGAAGAGTGGAGAAGGTCGCTACAGAAGCCAGAGCCCAGAGCGTCAGAGAGTTGTTGCCCTGCGCTTTCATCCTCTTTGCCTTCCCTCCTTCACCGAACAGAACAAAAGGGGCGGAGAGACGCCCAACGGATCCTCTCTGGATACAAACAGAAACCAGAATTGCGTCACTCTTAGACGTGCAGCACAAAATTCCCATCAGACATTCAGGCTGTCATGAAAGGAAAGACGGCCGGGAATACAGAGAGGACAGTTCTGCGGGAGGGCGAGGAGCAGGATTGATGGCAGCATTGTCTAGAGCTGGAAGAGATACATGCCGTGCGGGCATAGACCGCGTTTGTTTTTACTGCAGCGACTTGCTGCACACGAGCATGAGGGAGAATCGCTGCGATCAAGGCACACACCATCAGACACATGATCAACGAGACTCGTACACATATATATTTGCACAGTAGGAAATAATCAAGGGTCTTCCGACATTCGTCCGACACACTCTTGCAATAAATTTCTGACGCACATTTAGAGAGAGCTGCAGATGTTGAAGCGAAGATTTGACGCACGCACAGCATCGCACATGCAGCTAGTCTACCATGGGCCGCGGCGGGCGGCGCCGCGCGCAAAGGTCAGTCATCAGTACGATATTGGAGACGCTGTCTTGTATCTGTCTTGTGCTCGTTTGGCCCTCTGTCACAGACTCTGTGAGTTGCATTTCTCCCTTGCGATTCACAGAGCACTTGTTTCAGCTCAATTTACGGAATCTTTGCACTCCATCGCGCATAAGCTAAAGAGAGACTGTCTCGCCGCGCCCACCTGCCCGGAGACGCCATTCAAGGGGTCGTGTTGGGTCGGAGCCGTCATCGGCCGTTGCGCCCTCCCCCTGAATCGGGCAGTGACAGTGACAGTGAGGCATTGTTTCGCTTTCCGGACCTTCCACACGGAGTTGAACCGTCATCAGGCTCCGACAGTGACAGTCACAAGTCGTCCCCCCACTTCGACCAGCCTGCTTTTGGAAAAATGGAAGAGCCCCTTACAGAGGTACGCAGAGAGGAAAGCTAAGACTGGTGCGTCCCCTTTTCAACGGGCGGGCCTCTCTCAAATCCCCTGTCCCCCCTTTCCCTTTCTTGCGCAGGCAAATAATAGAGGGGGGCCCTCAGCGTCTCCTCTGCCTCTTTCTCCGTCGTACCGCAAGTCCTTCGTCGTCCAGGCAGTGGTGGTGGCGGCGCTTGGGTCCTTCAATTTCGGCTTCAATCTGGCGGTAATGAACACCTCGTGGCCGATTGTGTACAAACATTTCGGGTGGACAGAAGACATGGTGCAACTACGACAGGGAGTAATGAACTCCATGGTGTTTGTAGGGGCGGGTGAGTTTGTTTGTTTGTTTGTTCACTTTATTCTTTTTTTTTTTCAAGTTTGTTTCTCGATTTTTTGCAGTCTGTCTCCTGCGGTTCCCTCGCTCATTCTTGTCTTTTCCCCTCTTTGCTGGCTTTGCTTCCCTCCCGCCCGCCCGCCCCCCCTCTGGTTTGAGCCTTCCCCGTTTCGCCCTTTTTCTTTTCTCTCTCATGACTAATTAAAGAAGCTGATTCTTTGCATCCATTGCCCTTACCCAAAGATCACTCCCG
>JAHBMJ010005102.1:23969-38934 GCA_018398765.1 Chromera velia | reverse complement strand
TGTGTGTGTGTGTGTGTGTGTGTGTGTGTGTGTGTGTGTGTGTCTCTCTCTGTGTGTGTGTGTGTGTGTGTGTGTGTGTGTTTCTGAGTCTATGGACGGTTCTCTCTCTCTCTCTGTACAGCTGTGGGGTGCTTTCTGGGAGGGTCCCTTCTTCCGAGGGGCAGGCGGTTCGCTCTGGTTGCCAACTCTTCGACTTTCATTGTCGGGTGCATCGTCTGCACCTTGTGTGGGCAGATGGAGTGGCTCCTCATCCTCGGTTGGTCGGTCGGTCGGTCGGTCCATGCATTTATCTATTTTCATACAGAATTCTTTTTCATGCATATATTTCTATGAAAATAAATGTGTGGGAGATGGAGTGGCTCCTCATCCTCGGTGGGTCGGTCGGTCCTTCCGTTTCGTTCACTGCACTCACTCACTCGCTCACTCACTCACTGGTCGCAAAGACCATCTGAATTTTGTTGTGTCCTGCTCTCTCCCTCCGTTGCTGGCTGGCCCTTCCATCTCCCTCTCTCCCTCCAGCACTACGATCGATCGTGTTTCACGTCATGTGTTCTCGGCGGATGCCGCCATTTTTTTCGTTCCGTTCAGTTGAAGGATTGATACAATCGTGTCTTTCCTTCCTTCCTTCCTTCCTTTCTGCCTTTCTGTCTTTCTATCTTTCTGTCTTTCTGTCTTTCGTTCTTTCTTTCTTTCTTTCTTTCTTTTTTTCTTTCTTTCTTTCTTTCTTCCTTCCTTCCTTTCTTCCTTCGCGGTTCCTTCCTTCCTTCCATCCATTGCCCTGTGAGGATTCGAGGGACCGGAAGGGAGGGGGTCAGGAGGTTGCATGGAGAAGTCCTTCGAAAAGGAAAGACTGTCTGTCTGTCTGTCTGTCTGTCTGTCTGTCGGTGTGCTGATGGAAAGTGAGGATGGATGGCACGCACCGCAGCGAGAAATCCATTCCACAGGCAATCAATTGATTTTTTCACATTCTCGCGATCGTGCAGGGCGTTTGATTTCCGGTCTTGCGGTCGGCGTAGTGACGGTGGCGGTGCCGAACTACATCTCCGAAATTGCCCCTGCCAGTGTGAGGGGCTCATTTGGGTGGGTGGGTGCGGTCGTTTGTCGGCCAGAGCTACGCTTACAGCTAACTCAACTTCTTGTCTATTTTCCGTTCCGTTTCTTTGATTCGTGATTCTTCTGTCTTCCCTTCCGTGTTTCTTTTCTTTTCTTCGTGGGGCGTGAGAGGGAAGGAAGGGAGGGAGGGGGGAAGGAAGGAAGAAAGGAAGGAAGGAAGGAAGGGATGGAGGGAGGAAGGAAAGAAGAAGGGGAAGGAAGGAAGGAAGGATGGATGGAGGGAGGCCCACCCACACACACACCCTTCGTTCCCTCTCTGCCGCTACTGACTGAAAAAAAGAGAGACGGACCCTTGCTAGCTAGCCGTCGTGCAAAACAAAAGAATCTGCCTGTCTGTCTGCCTGCAGAGTTGTCCACCAACTGATGATCAACCTAGGGATTGTGGGGGGAGTCGCGGTGGGACTTCCTCTGAGTCAGCCGGCTACAAAGGACCCTTTTTCGGTGGAAGTGACGGACTTCGACCGCGTCTGGTGGAGACTGATGTTCCTTTTCTCTGGCGGTGTGGCGCTCGTGCAAGCTTTGTTCTTCATGTCCTGTCTCAGGTAGGTATCTGTGGCGCTGCGGGTTTTCTTCCTTTTTGTCGGTACATTCTTCTTTATATCTCCCTCCCCCCTCTCTCTCCGCGTCTACCTTGTTCATCCATTGCACGTGCCCTGTTGCCGAGCACTCCTGACGTCCCCCACAAAGAAAGCAAAAAGAAGCCACTTAATCGAAGCAAAACCTCCGTGCATGCATGGATCGTCTCAGATTCGAAACCCCCTCGTTCCTCATGGACAAGGGAGACAGCGACGGGGCCCTGATGGTGTTGAGGAAAACGTACACGACCGAAGAGGAGGCGCAGAGCGTCCATGGGGCCATGAGAAGGGCGCAGGAGGCCCAGGCTGGGGCATCTGGAAGGGGGGGAGCGGGGGCCTCTGAACTGACGAGGGTGTCCATCACCAGCGCTTTCGGGAAGCCTCTGTACTTGAAGGCAATTATGATCGGGTGCGTGCGTTGGTTTGTTTGCTTGTTTGCTGGGATTTCTGTCTCGTTTTAGTCTCTGGTGGTGTGTGCTGTACGTGCGTATGGATGTAGAAGGGAAACTTATGTAATTCATGCGGTGTCTTTTACTTCTTGCCTTGCCTCTTCTTCTTTTCTGATTTCCTCTCCTGCCTTTCTTCTATGTCTGCTTTTCACTCATGTTGCGCGCAAATGAGAGAAGTGAGAGAGAGAATTTTGAGTCGTCAAATAATTTACGTCGGGGCCCTCGATCCGGAGGGAGGGAGGGAGGGAGGGAGGATGCCTGGCTGAGGATGCGTTGTTTTTCATACAGAATTCTGTAAACAACACACGGAGGGAGGAAGGGAGGATGCCTGGCTGAGGATGCGTTGTTTTTCATACAGAATTCTGTAAACAACACACGGAGGGAGGAAGGGAGGATGCCTGGCTGAGGATGCGTTGTTTTTCATACAGAATTCTGTAAACAACACACGGAGGGAGGAAGGGAGGATGCCTGGCTGAGGATGCGTTGTTTTTCATACAGAATTCTGTAAACAACACACGGAGGGAGGAAGGGAGGATGCCTGGCTGAGGATGCGTTGTTTTTCATACAGAATTCTGTAAACAACACACGGAGGGAGGAAGGGAGGATGCCTGGCTGNGGGGGGGGGGGTCCGTTGAGAGACTGGCTGACTGACTGACTGATTGACTGATTGATTAAGAAACAAAGAGAGACGCATCCATCAGCGTGCACACACAGACACACACACTCACACGCACGCGCGCACACACACAGAAAGAGAGAGAGAGAGAGAGAGAGAGAGACCGAGGTACAGACACGCAGAGACAGACCTGACATAGGGTTGTGTGTGTGAGTGCAGAAACACTTTTTTTTCATCCCCTTCGCTTCATGATGACATACAGACAGACGTAGGCACTCTTTCAAATAGGAGGAATTGAGGTACGTTCTGCTGTCGTGCTCCTTTGCTTTTTTTGTTTTTCTTTCCAGAAGGTCAAACGCGCAGTTGAGTTCCAAAAATCAGTCGTCTGCATCTGAATTGACTTAGTTTATTTCTTGTTTTGGCCTGTCTGTCTGCGTGCAGGAATGACGGGCGTGTGGGTGAGCGTGGCGTCTCTGGGCGTTACGTGTGTAAACCTGGTGGCCTGCCTGTGCGCATCGCCGCTTGTCGAACGTCTGGGGCGGAAGAAGCTTCTGATGATTGGGAACCTAGGGCAAGGCGTGGCACTGCTCCCTGCTGCTGTTGCGTGTGTGCTCGAGGCAGTGGGGGGCGGCGTCTCCGAACAGGTCACGGAGGTGCTGTCAATAGCATCTGTTGGCGGTTTCGTGATTTTCTTCGCTGTTGCGATGGGGCCAGTACTCTGGATTTACCTCAGCGAGATGTACACAAATGACGTGAAGGAGGCCGCCTCTGCTTTGGCCTCCGCACTCAATTGGGTCTTCTGCATTGCGATGGTCTTCTCGTCGTCGTTCATGCCCAACTCAGTGGCGTTCACTCTATTCTGCGGTCAGTCAGTTGGGGAGGAAGAGGGGTTGGAAGGGAGGGAGAGAGGGAGAAAAGGAGAGCCCTTCGTTGTGAAGGCGAAAGTGATCGAAACGTTTTTGCTTTTTGTTTTTTTCTTTCAGTGCGTGGAGGGAGTGCGAGAAAGCAATTGCGCATCTTGCACAAATTCGTCAATTCTCTCTCGCTCTCTCTCTCCCCACCCCCCTGTTTCTGTCATGGCGGTCTGTCAATTTCCCTCTCTTTCTGTCTCTTTGTCATGCATGCACTTTTGTTTTCGATCGAAGAAGAGACATATATGCAGATGTTATTGATGCATGAGTAGTGCAGCTTTCATAAAAGCGGTTGCGCTCGTAAGTTTGCGTACGTTCCTGTCTCTCGTGTTTGTATTTGCATCTATACACCGTTTTCTTTCTTTCTGTGATGTATGCAGTGATTTCGTTTGTGGCTGCGGCATTCGTGCACGTTTTCGTGCTGGAGACCCGGGGGTACTCCGTCGGGTCATCTCCGTACTTCCCTGGCGTCGGTTCCGGTGTGGGTCCGGAGGGGGGAGACAGAGACGACAGCGGTCGGCTGGGTCTGGAGGCACGGGGGTTGGTGGGGTCAGTGAGGGGCTCCCCTCCTGTGAGTGGGTCTGGAGAGCTTAGTAAGGGGAAAGGGGGGGGCGAGAGAGAAAACGGGTCTGCACATTTGGGTGTCTGAGCTAGGGACCCGAGGACTCGTTTTTTCTGTGGGTTTCTTTTCTCTCTCTCTTTGTTCATTCCTTCCTTTATTCATTTTCTTTGGGGGAGAGGGCGACGGCTGTCGGCGGGGGGGAAGTCGGCGGGTCGACCTGGATGAGTGACTTTTTCTCTTCGCTTTATTCTCGTGTGCTTGTCCGTGGTACTCCCGAAGCGCAAATTCTCTTTCAAAATATGGGAAGGAAATGGGGCCGTGGAAAACTTACGAACAAGAGATGAAAAAGACGGCCACAGGGAAGAGAAAAGCAAGGAAGAGAGAAGGAGGAGAAGACTTGAGGGAGGCGGACAGGACTTAGAAGAGACTAGCTTTTTGTCTTGATTGATGGATCGCAATGAATGTCCAGAAAAAGGGAGTGAGGGAGAGAAGCAGGACATTCCCCCAAAAGGAAGGAAGGAAGGAAGGAAGTCGTTGACTGGTTGTTTGAGCTTTAGAACAACGTAGAGTTTGATGGCTCACTTGCATGCATTCCTTGATAAAACCTGTTAATTCGTTTATTTTGTTTCGGTCGCTCCGCCTTGAGAGGCCTCGACAGGTTCGAACCGGGGGCCGAGCGTCTGTCTGTTTTTTCATTTGTTTGTTTGTTTGTCTGTTCAATTGGTCGTTTAGTTGATCGTCTGTCTGTTGGTCCACTTGGGGTGCGTGATGATGGTGACCTGATTGAAATTCAATGGGAGGAATTCCTTCCGTCTGGAAACATCCCTCTCTTTCTCGCTTCCTCCCTCCCTCCCTCCCGGGTTTGGGGGGGGGTCTGTTCTTGCATGGAAGAAAGAAAAGAAGGAAAGAAAGAAGCTTGGGGGTCTGTATAGTCGTCGAACGTTGACAGAGAGAGACAGGGGGGGCAGCTAGGAGGCCCTCCCTAGGTGCATGCAGTGATTGCATGGCAGTCAGTGTGTGCGTTGTTGGTTGCCTGCCTGGCACCAGACACCTCCGATACCGAGACCAACGGGTGAAATCGATTGAAGTTCTTTGATATTTTTTCGCTATTTAATTGGGGGAATGGAGGGGAGAGACAATTAAATAAGGGAACTTTGAAGCCGTTTGTTCTTCATATTTTGGTCAGACTGACACTGTGTTGTTCGTTTGATTATTGATCCGTCAAACGATCGGTGGATCGATCGGTTGATTTGGTGTTCTCTTCTCTTCCCTTCTCTTGATTTCCTTTGTCGCCGCGTGTATGGGGCGATCTTCGTCGCCTGCAGGGTCTTGCTTGATTTCTTCTGTTTCTTTCGATCACTGTTTTTTTATTCCAACGATGCATGGTGAAGAATGGATGGATGAATGGAAAGAGGCATCGAGGGGCGGGGGGACAGGCGGAGAGAATCAAAAGGATCCCTCAGAGAGAGAGAGAGAGAGAGAGAGAGAGAATTAAGGGGTGAAGGAAAGAAAGAGAGAGAAGGCGGGTGATGAGACAGAGGGGGGGAGGAAGGAACGAAGGAAGAAAAGGAAGGAAGGTAGGAAGGAAGGCAAGGGGAAAAGCACACAAGAGCACTCTCATTCGGGTAGGTAGGTGGGTGGGAGGGCGGGTAGGTGCACGGAGAGATGAATGAGAGAGAAAATCTGTCTATCTGTTGATGAGTGAATCACATAATTCATAGTCGGTGAGCGAAAAAATGGGGTGAAATTTGGAAACGAATTCAGGCCGCTCCAACGGTCAAACATATTGCGTCACACGCGTGTGTTATTAATATCATCCTAACTCTCTCTCTCTCTCTCTCTCTCTCTCTCTGTGTGTGTGTGTGTGCGTTTGTGTCTATCCATCCATCCATCTCTCTATCTCGTGTGACTCAGAAGATATGTTCGCGTGTGCGACTGTGTATGTCTGTATGATGTATGTCTGTATGATGTCTGTCTGTCTGTCTGTCTGTGTGTGTGTGTGTGTGTGTGTGTGTGTGTGTGTGTGTGTGTGTGTGTGTGTGTGTGTGTGCATGATCGGAATAATGTAGAAATGACAATGTTTCTTGTATGTTTAATTCTTGAAAAAATTATTTCCCATTGTGCCAGTGCAATGAGTGCATCTAGGAGTACATAGTATGTGCGCGTGTCTGTTTTTTGTACCTAAATGCTTTTATATCAAATCTTTTTTAAATTTATCGATATATATTAATTAAAACTGTAAAGTTGAAGTTAATTAATTATGGTTGGTCATTTTATGTATGTCTATATTAGGATATATTATTATTATGGTACTTGATGGTACATGCCATGTATGTCGATGTCTGGGCAAGAGTTGATGGAGCAGATAGGGAGATACCGAAGGGGGCAGGGGTAAAACAGGGCGATCCTCTCTCTCCCCTGCTCTTCCTTTTGTTCATAAATAACCTGCACCGTTACGTTAGCTCCTCAGCTGACCGGGAAAACGGGTACGGGGGGGAAGAGTCAGAGAAGGATGGAATAGTGAATGATGAGAGCCCAATAGAAAGCCGAATACGAGATAACCCTTGGGCAGGTAGATTGAGAGGGGCAAGCAGTGGAAAGGGGAACGAGAAGACCGAAGCGGGGGGGAAAAGAAAAAGAGGGAAAGAATGGGTTAGTCTGGACAACACGATTGGTTTGGGGTCTCAGCCTCTCGAAAGCATCGGTTACGCTAGGGCTGGGAAAAGGTTCATTGAGAAAAGGTTCAAATCTGAAAAAGTGAACCTGTTGAACCTGTTTTGAACCTGTTGAACCTGTTAAACCTGTTTTGAACCTGTTTTGAAGGCCAGACGCGCGGCCACTGACACAAAGCCGGCCAGGCCCGCGCCGCCCGCGGCAGATATAGGTGAAATAAGGAGCTGGAGCTGGAGTCGCGCACACAGCAACTGTCCCCAGCCGGTTCAATCTATTGTGTCGGACAGACACATGTCAGCATATGTCAGCATCATATGTTAGCATGAAAACTCATGCTGACGGTTGTAGAAGTGAAGAAGTACACTGACTTACCAAGTTTTCCACTTGCAAGGCCCCGCATCAAAACGGACAGTCTCCACTGAAGGAGTAAGGAAGTATAGAGTTGAACAAGAGACGTTAAAGGAATGATGAAGTGGACGAGAGGGGGGTTGAACAAGAATGTTGCTCCTCATGCGAAGTACTCTCTGTTTTGCTCTCTCCTCCCGTTTTTATCTCCCTTCCCTTTTGAATCATTTTTTCATGCCCTTCATTTATCAGAAAAGCAAACAAAGCGTCTGTTTAAGGAGCTCTCCTCTCCTAAAAGCGAACGTGAGTATAAACTTGATTAAACTTAAAAAAGTTAGAAAGGTTTAAGATATAAAACGTTCTTAATTCTTTATTCTTCTTCATCAGAATCCTCCTCCAAATTTTTGTCTTTGTCAGACGTCAAAGCTTCGTTTATGATTTGGCAAAACACTCTTTGTATGGCTTCCTGTCCGCAACGAACGCTTAATTCTTTCTTTTTCTTCTTTTTGAACTCTGGCTTGTACTGCTTATTCTTTTTCAAGAAAAGCAAACCCATTAGATGAATTCTGAACATTAAAGGAGCCAAATACAATAAAAGAAGAGTCAAACAACCCAGAAGCGGTTATAATAAAACTTTCAGCACTCAGGCTGAGATGTTTCTTTTAAAAACATTCGAGGGCCGGAGTCGAAAGCACTGTCGCCGTTTTATAGAAGTTTCAAATTTAAAAGTCGCCAAATAAATAAAAACCAAGAGGGCAAAGTTAAATACTGCATAATACTGCGCTTCACAGCCATATATGGTAGTGTATAACCTAGTGTATAATAAAGAACATATGGTATAAAAAGAATGAAAACTGGGTACATAAAGCTGTTATAATAGAATAGGATAGGATTCATGTTTCGGGTTGCTCCGCGGTCTACTGCAGGGCTTCAACTGTAATAACGCCCAACCTTAGTAAAACAAAAGTGGCACTCAGCTTCTCTTTTGATATACAACCTTGCAAAAGGATAAAACGGCATAGTCGGCACTCAGTTTCTCTTCTGACACATAACTTCCCAGAAGGACAAACCGGCACTCAGCTTTTCTTCTAATATACAACCTCGCAGAAGGACGAAGCGGCACTCAACTTCTCTTCTGACATACAACCTCCCAAAAGGACGAAGCGGTACTCAGCTTCTTTTCTGACATACAACGGTTACCTCACAAAAGGACGAAGCAGCACTCAGCTTCTCTCCTGACATACAACCTCGCAAAAGGATAAAGCGGCACTCACTGACAGCTTCTTTTCTAACATACAACCTCCCCGAAGGACAAAACGGCACTCAGCTTCTCTTTTGATATACAACCTCCCAGAAGGATGAAGCGGCACTCAGCTTCTCTTCTGAAATACAACCTTACAAAAGGATGAAGCGACATCCAGCTTCTCTTCTGATATACCAAATCCCAAAAGGACAAAGCGGTACATCGACTGTGCTTCTCTTCTAACATACAACCTCCGAGTCACAAAAGGAGAAAGCGGCACTCAGCTTCTCTTCTGACATACAACCTCGTAAAAGGACGAAGCGGCACTCAGCTTCTCTTCTGACATACAACCTCGCAAAAAGACAAAGCGACACCCAGCTTCTTTTCTGACATACCAAATCCCAAAAGGACAAAGCGGCACATCAACTCTGCTTTTCTTCTAATATACAACCTCCGAGTCATAAAAGGACAAAGCGGCACTCAGCTTCTCTTCTGACATATAACCTTGTAAAAGGATGAAGCAGCACTCAGCTTCTTTTCTGACATACAACCTCGCAGAAGGACGAAGCGACACTTAGCTTCTCTTCTGACTACAACCTGCCAAAAGGACGAAGCGGCACTCAGCTTCTTTTCTGATATACAACGGTTACCTCACAAAAGGACAAAGCAGCACTCAGCTTCTCTTCTGATATACAACCTCATAAAAGGATAAAGCGGCACTCACTGACAGTTTCTCTTCTGATATATAACCTCTTCGAAGGACGAAACGGCACTCAGCTTCTCCTCTGATATACAACCTCCCAGAAGGACGAAGCGGCACTCAGCTTCTCTTCTGATATACAACCTTGCAAAAGGATGAAGCGATACCCAGCTTCTCTTCTGATATATCAAATCCTAAAAGGACAAAGCGGCACATCAACTGTGCTTCTCTTCTGACATACAACCTCCGAGTCGCAAAAGGACAAAGCGGCACTCAGCTTCTCTTCTGACATACAACCTCCGAGAAGGATGAAGCGGCACTCAGCTTCTCTTCTGACATACAACCTCGCAAAAAGACGAAGCGACACCCAGCTTCTCTCCTGATATACCAAATCTTAAAAGGACAAAGCAGTACATCGACTCTGCTTCTCTTTTGGCATACAACCTCCGAGTCACAAAAGGACAAAGCGGCACTCAGCTTCTCTTCTGACATACAACCTCGTAAAAGGATGAAGCGACACTCAGCTTCTTTTCTGACATATAACCTCGCAGAAAGACGAAGCGGCACTCAGCTTCTCTTCTGACATACAATCTGCCAAAAGGACGAAGCGACACTCAGCTTCTCTTCTGACATACATCCTCACAATGGGACGAAGCGGCACTCAGTTTCTCTTCTGACATACAACCTGCCAGAAGGACGAAGCGGCACCCAGCTTCTCTTCTGATATACAACCTTTCAAAAAGATGAAGCGACACTCAGCTTCTCTTTTGACATATAACTTCATAAAATCCTCGCAAAAAAAAGAAGCGGCACTCAGCTTCTCTTCTGACATACAACCTCCCAGAAGGAAGAAGCGGCACTCAGCTTCTCTTCTGACATACAAGCTCCGAAAGCGAGAAAGCGGCACTCAGCTTCTCTTCTGAGTCAGACATACAACCTCCCAGAAGGAAGAAGCGGCACTCAGTGTCTCTTTTGACATACAACCTCCCAAAAGGACGAAGCGGCACTTAGCTTCTCTTCTGATATAGAACCTCCCAGAAGGAAGAAGCGGCACTCAGCGTCTCTTCTAACATACAACCTCCCAAAAGGACGAAGCGGCACTCAGCATCTCTTCTAACATACAACCTCAACTAGGTAGAACTAGGCGCAGAATCGCCTTTTATATACAATTAGAATGATATGTATGAATCAGTATGATAATTTATTAAAATCACCATGTAATGGTTTTTCCTACCCAATCATCTTCCTCCCAGTCTGGATCCCTCTCTTCATTCTTTGTTGGCGAAGGAGGGGGGGGCTTTCTTTCAGTTATTTGTTTCTCCACTGGTGGACTCGACTCTTGTGCGCGGGGTTTCGGAATCGCAGGATCACGGGCAGGCTTGGGCGGGGCGGTGGGCACTGGTGGGGGTTCTGCAACTACAGCCTCCTCCGGCGGCTGCACAGAGGGCGTCTCCTCGACAACCGGTGGGAGCTCTGCGACAACAGCCTCCTCCGGCGGCTGCACAGAGGGCGTCTCCTCGACAACCGGTGAGAGCTCTGTGACAACAGCCTCCTCTGTCGGCTGCACAGAGGGCGTCTCCTCGACAACCGGTGGAAGCTCTGCGACAACAGCCTCCTCCGGCGGCTGCACAGAGGGCGTCTCCTGGACAACCGGTGGGAGCTCTGCGACTGCTGCCTCCTCCGGCGGCTGCACAGAGGGCGTCTCCTCGACAACCGGTGGGAGCTCTGCGACTACAGCCTCCTTCGGCGGCTGCACAGAGGGCGTCTCGTCGACAACCGGTGGGAGCTCTGCGACTGCTGCCTCCTCTGGCGGCTGCACAGAGGGCGTCTCCTCGACAACCGGTGGAAGCTCTGCGACAACAGCCTCCTTCGGCGGCTGCACAGAGGGCGTCTCCTCGACAACCGGTGGAAGCTCTGCGACAACAGCCTCCTCCGGCGGCTGCACAGAGGGCGTCTCCTCGACAACCGGTGGAAGCTCTGCGACTGCTGCCTCCTCCGGCGGCTGCACAGAGGGCGTCTCCTCGACAACCGGTTGAAGCTCTGCGACAACAGCCTCCTCCGGCGGCTGCACAGAGGGCGTCTCCTCGGCAACCGGTGGGAGCTCTGCGACTGCTGCCTCCTCCGGCGGCTGCACAGAGGGCGTCTCCTCGACAACCGGTGGGAGCTCTGCGACTACAGCCTCCTCCGGCGGCTGCACAGAGGGCGTCTCCTCGGCAACCGGTGGAAGCTCTGCGACAACAGCCTCCTCCGGCGGCTGCACAGAGGGCGTCTCCTCGACAACCGGTGGGAGCTCTGCAACTACAGCCTCCTCCGTTGGCCGCACAGAGGGCGTCTCCTTGCCAGTCGTTGGGATATCTAGGACTGCGGACCGTTTTCCGACCAGTTGGTCGAAATCCACATCCTTCTGCTTCCCGCCAAGGGGCAGGGGCGAAGGCGTGAATCCGTCTTGCTGTTCAACCTCTTTCAATTCCTCCGCCACGGCACCTTCGTCGTCCCGCCCATTCTCAATCCACATCTCCAGCTCTTTCCTGTACAGTTTTCTTTCCTTCACTCCTCTCTCGTTGATGTTCTTGATTTTCCTGTGGTGGCGCACATATACCGGCATACATCATTGAAAATACTGAAGAGATAGGTGACAAGGAAGCAGCAAGCAGGCAAGGAAGAGGTAAATAAAGAAGGAAATCGTGGAACGAAAACGGGGGAGAAAGGAGGCGGCAGCCAACGTGCCTCAGTCGGCAAGGAGCCGGGCTCTGCTCAAAAGGAGAGATGCGTCTAACTTTGCTCCAGAGCAACTTGGAATGAACAGAAAGACGGAGACAGAAGGGAAGAGACAATGAGGGCAAGGTTGGCTGTTGAGGGAAAGAGGCGGAGACGGAGCAACTTACTTGTTGGTCTTCATTATCGTTCGCACCGCCCATCCTAGCGCAAAGCCACTAGCAATGATGAACGCGTCACCCTTGTTGCCGGTGCCTGTTTTCTGGGCAGCCAACAGACGTCCCTGAAGACGTAAAAGCTGGAAAGAAGGGGACGTGGCGAAAGAAGAGGTCTGTGACACAGAAGCAAGAACCATCGCTATTGCGAAAAGGGTTACCGCCCGTCCCCGGGGGGAAGATAAAGACTTCAGCACGTGGTCTGCATATCGACTCCATCGTGCTGAACCAAAAATAGCTCGAATTCGTGGTGGGAGGCCAGTCTTTCGTCTATGAAGAAAACCGCTGCCGTCTCCGTCTCCGTGCTCATCGCCGAATGGCTGCAACAACGTCCACTGCCTTTTGTGTGCCCATCCGAAAGTTGAGGGGAGAGGAGGGTCTACAGTCAAAGAAAGAGGATGCAGACGTTCCCTTCTCGGGAGGCGCGAGAGATTTGGCAGTGCGGAGTGATAAGATGTCACAAACCCTTCTACTGTGACAAGGAGACACAGAAAACAGACAAACAACACAACGCCAGCCCTCATCGCGTCGGCTTTACGCTTCTTCCCGCCGTTGCAAGAGCTCACAGATTGATACAATACCAACAGCAGCTCGTGCATCAAGATGGCTGGGCTCCTACCTTACATGTTGGTCCTTTGTTACATCTGCCCCCGAACGAACCGCCGCGCCGAACTTGAGAAATTAAGCAAGCGCATGCTGCTTATAAAGTCTGACGCAAGCAAGCTTGCGAGCGGCCCCGGAAACGTATCTGACGCAAGCAAGCTTGCGAACGGCCCCGGAAAGTAAGAAAAATGAGAACTGCACGATTGACGCACGCCGTCACGCCGACCCTCCCCCCCCCCCCCCNGCCGGGCCGCGGGAAAAACCGCGGAATCCCCCCTCCCCCAGAAAAAAAACCCGCATATAAAACGAAATACACCCAACCAGTTGGGTGAGTGTTTCGAAGGACCCTTTAGGGGGTCCGCAAATTTGATTGATGCACACCATCGGGGGCTTCGGCATGTCTTGTGCAGGTGTATGCATGCATGGCCAGGCCGGGGGCCACAGCAACGTGCACGAAGTATGCTTTTCGGGACCACACGAGCATGCACTTGCAACTCTGTACGAGTTACTTGAGGGGCACGCATGTGTGAAGTAATTAAGGTATGTGTGATCGCGGCTCCGTACGAGTTGCTTGAGGGGCACATTTTGGAATTTGGACGATACCATAGAGATAGAAGCAACCCCCCCCCCTAAAATAAAAAAATGCGTTATGCAAGTGCGTGTGATCTCAAAGCCTCTCAGCTGATCTCAGCAGAGCTGAGCTGCCCCCCGAGGCGACCCATCTGACGTACGCATAGCGCAAATTCAGCTTTTCGGGTCGCTTTCCAGGGCCACCCATCTGACGCACGTACGCATGGCAACGCGGGTTCACGCTTTTCTGGACCATTTGGGGCGGGATCTTTCCGGAGCCTTTTTTTTGACGAAAGCTGCATGCATGCGTGGGCTCAGGGGATTGTTTGGTAAGTGCCCCCCACTTCGCTTTCCGGGGCCACATACAGATGGCACATATATGCAGCGGTGGGCAGGCGGCAGGGCGGGCGGCCCGGCCACGGCCATGCCTGCGCGACATGGCGCTGCGACACGTGACACCACTAAATCGACGTACGCAGTTCGAGTCACTTCGACTATAGCTTTAGCGCTTTTCTGGACTAGTCTTAGTCCGACCAGACTAGGGACCAGACTTCAAACGGGAAGTCTCTGGTACTCTCCAGGGCCTTTTTTCAATCCCGTTAATTATGTTATATTACGCTATACATAGCATTGTAATGGGCGTCCTAGTCAGAAATTCATGCAGTGCATGCATTACGAGCGTATTGGAGAACATGCATTTATGATTATGAACTGGTAGTCGTAGGACGGAACAAATCGATAAACTAGGTTAGATCCGCCTCTCATATATGGGGACGCGGCATATATGAAAAATCCCTCAATCATGATTAGAAAGCATGCATGCGGAACTAAAACTTCATGCAGAAGTAGCAGTCTCTGTAGGGAAAGCAGGATAGAAGTGAACACTCATGCATGACAGTACTTACTCTATTATACCCTATATGAACTAAGAGGAGATCTCTTAGGACGGTAGGAGCCTAGCTTCCCTACGTAGAAGCAGAGCCTTAAATCGATCTAAGGAGGAAGGTAGAGTTCGAGAGTGAGATAAAAACAATTAAAGAAATAAAACATTAAAGTAATTTACAGATATAAAATGGTGAGTAGTAGTTTGTATAAATAAATATTCATAAGATACAGATCATACAGTCTAGGATGGATGCAGGTGGACCTTCAGTTACCAGTGTGCAACGCTCAAAAAGTGGGTACTGAAACCTACAGCATCTTTTATAATCTCTAATTTGGGCACCACATATCCAATGACTTGCTAAACTTGTTGCACGACGCAGAAGAAGTCCACTCTCAGACTGGTTTCAATCATGAAACAAAATATGCACACACAATTAAATCATATACACACACACATACACACACACACACACACACACACACTCACATATATATACACATACACATACACTGTGACACACACACACACACACACACACACACACACACACACACACACACACACATACACACACACATACACATACACAAAGAACACGAACGTGCGAACCCGCATGATCACCTCTGTATTTCTTTTGTTGTTGACCCTTTTCTTCTGCCTCCTTTTGCTTTTTGCTTTCATTTCGTCCTTCATGTTGCTTGCATTCATGCACGCTTATGTGTGTATACATGCATACATGCATAAGCATACCCATATGCATACACACATATACACACACACACACACACA
>JAHBMJ010005102.1:12500-22500 GCA_018398765.1 Chromera velia | reverse complement strand
TAGCTAGCAAAGTGCTGCTCCCCAGGATCGATCAGTCTGGTCCTAGGCATGCAGCAATGAGGGCACTGGCCTTTCTGGCATCCCTCTGAAGAAGAAGCGAGAAGTACCGCCTTACACGCTCCTCGGCCTGCCCCAACCCTCTACCCCCTCGGGCCTCCTGTTTCTCTCCGTGCTCACACACTTCTTCTATCGACATATGCTCCAGTCGCCTATACCAGAGATCGCTCAGTCTCCCCCGCGGCACTTCCATTCGAACACAAGTTGTCAGGCGGTGAATCGGGTCGTCAATCAGTTTTTCACAAGTTTTCTCTTCACAGGCCTTGCAAACTGATTCAACCTTCCCCCCATGGTTTGCCCCCCCTCCAACAACGGCGCATAACACAGGGTGGAAAACTGCCCCGGGGGATGCCAGGAACTGCTTGGTGAGTGGTTCAACCGAAAGAGACCTTAAGCCCCCCTTCCCCTCCGCCAGGCTTCCTAGAACCAGTTTTACAAAGCGTTGGCTGCTTCTATTCTCCTTCTGATAATCAGTCAGGCAGACAGACGGAGGAAAAGACACGCCATGCATTCCTTGTCTACCTTGTCTCCCCCCTCTTCTTTCCACACGGAGACCGGGTTTGCCCAGTCTCCCAACCATTCGTTGACTTTTTTACTTCTCGTCCCCCTTCTCAGCTGCTATCTGAGGTTCTAAAATCAACCTCATCAGGTTCACCTTTAAGAAGGGCAGAAATGACGGGTTGCACAAGCCTCTTTGCCGACCCCGACCACGCTCTAAGCTCCCCCCTCCTGTGGCATGCCTACAGCGCTTGAAGCAAAGCCAATCGCGCAAGGGAAAGACTTCTCAAATACCCCCCCACTCTGACACTGAGAATCTCTCTCATAGGCCTCAGCTCAACGGCTGCAAGGGTGGGAAAGACAAAAGAATTCCAGGGCAGATGGAGAGACCAATGCACAAAACGAAGCTGAAGAGAGTCTAAGCATTGGATGTCAGATTCTCGAATCGGGAGGGCTTCAAGGGAAGAAGTGGCGGCGGGTTCCCATATCCCCCTGAAGAGGGACATACGACTATGTGGGGAGAGTGTCCCTATTGATGCGTACAAACCCATAGCCCCTCCCACTCCCCTCTCTGCAGCTTCAAGTCTGGCAGTCACAGACTTACGAGGGTTCGCATCACAGAAGACCTGACAACCTAAGTATCTGTAACTTTCTACCCATTTGACCATCCAACCCTTGAAAAGAATTTCTTCCTCCCCCCCCCTGCCTGCTAATCTCATCACTTTCGTTTTTTTTTAATTCACTGTCAGACCCCACATGTTATAATACATGGCCAACCGATCCATTCTCTTTTGGAGGTCGTGGGGGGAGTGCCCAAAGATTACGAGATCATCTGCATAACCGATGCTCTCTATCAGAAGGTCTCCCACTTCCTGGGATGAATCCTCCCCTCGATTTCTACTCTGGAGACTAACTGAGGTATGCAAATTATTGATGAAGAGAAGAAATAGGAGAAAAGAGAGAGGGTCACCTTGTTTTACCCCTGTTCCCTCTTCAAATATACTTTCCGACCCGTCAATCTTCCCCATGACCTTGATATACATTGCATGGATCATATTAATGTCTCCTTCTGAAAGCTCCTCCTCTTTAAGTCTCTGGATCAATTTCTTTCTGTCAACTCTATCAAATGCCTTGTTAAAGTCTGCGAAACATGCGAATAAAGGTCTCTTTTTGTTTCTGGAAGTTTCAAAAAGGGCAAACAAAGCATGAATGGCCCCTCTAGTCCCCACTCCCTTTCTGAATCCTATCTGTCTGTCGTCTATCCTTGCTCTCAGACGGAGGCGATAATCCATCAACAAAGTAAAGAGCTTAGCCAGAAGGGTTGCTATATGAATAGGCCTCCATTCATCCACTAGCAGAGACACAGGGCTTTTAGGGACTGGGACAATGCGAATGAAGTTCCATGTAGACGGCCAGTAAGAGAAGAGATGAAAGAGATTTAAAAAAATAAAGAGAAGAAAACGGAAGAGACGCGACGACCCGAAACACAGAACAGCATGTTTAAGAGAGAGACCTTCAAGCTCAGCCCGCTTATTTCGGTTTACTTTTTTTATGACCGTCTCACATAGGGAAAGGGAGAAGAAAGAAGACCGAGGGGGAGGAGGAGAGCTGGAGGGTAGGGGGAGGTTGGGAAGTCCCTCTCTTTCAAACACCGACGCCCAGAAATTGGAGAAAGCATCTGCCGACGGTCTGTTCCCCGCTCCATCCCCTCCCATCTGTTGCACCCTCTTCCACTTCCATACCGCTGAGGGGTCCCTAGCGGCCTCTTAGGTAAAATGCTCTACCTGTGCACACGCATATGCCTTTCTTTTCCTTGCGATCAAGCTTCCCTTTTCCCTTACCAGCTTGTCTTTATGTCTCATTCTTTCTTTTCTGGATTTATCATTACTTCGTCTACCCACTGTTTGTGTTTTTAGTTCTCTCTCGGCCTTCCTTACCCTTTCATTCATTTCTTTACACTCCCGGTCCCACCAATGGGTGGCTATCTATCCTTTTCTTTGTTTATTGGATTTCTTTCTACCCCTCTGCTTCCTCTCCCCCGGTTGTGCTGACTTCCTTTCCCATTCACCTGCTAGGCCCTTAACTCTCTTAGCCAGGGTCTCAGGGATGGACGCAGGAGAGATTGGCTGACTGAGGGGGGGAGGGGGGGGGGGAAACATAAAAGAGAGGGAGACCATTATGAGATAATTCTACAGCTTTCTCATCAGTGTCCCATAAACCGGGCCAGCATGCCTCAGAAAGCTGTCGAACGGAAGACGCCAGGACAGCTATCTCTTCATCCTTTACAGGTAAGATTCTACACGACTTCTGAAAAGGGGGTGCAAGACTCAACAAGGGATGAAGCACGGAGGCGGGGAGGTCAACGGCTTCTGAGTCGACTAAAGCGATGCCGCAAGAGACTGAACAGTGTTCCGGAGCAGCATCTGGAAACATTTTAACTCCAAATGAGGACCAAGAAGACAGAAGTGCGGGGTCAATAAGGTCAAAATCAATAATAGAACAGGGCTTGCCTTCTCTATAGTACGTGCACGCCCCCAAACAGTCAATTTCTATACCCTTACCCTTGTCTATGAATCTAACTCCATTTAGAGATATCAAGTTTGAGGCTTCATATAGACGAAGTAAAGCCCGACCCTCTGCATCTATTTGTGATCCGCATTCTGACTCTCTAACTACCCCCTGAACCACCCCACTTCCTTCTTCACCCCCCCTCCTTCCCAGGTCCGCTCCAGGTCCTGTGTCTTTTGCGACTACCTCCCTTTGCCAAGTGATTCCCTTAGGGAGTTCTGTTCCAATGTGTGAATTAAAATCTCCCAGCACTAGCCGCCTAGCTGACAAAGGGACATCATACACCGCATCAAGCAGAAATTCCCTCTCTTGTTCTTTCGTTATCCCATCTCTCAGATTCTCGTGAGCACTTCTCTGAAGGAAATAGACCCCAAAAATAAAAAGAAAGTCCCCCCTCTCCACCTTCCATTGTTTCCCCCCTTCCTGCAAGCACCCCCGTATCTTAATTCTTGCAATATTTGGTCTACACAGCTCCCATTCAGGTCTCAGCTGTGCTTATAGGCTCTTCCTAACAAGAATGCAGACTCCTCCTGTATTTGTTTCCTTCACTTTAGCCCTCCCATGTATCCCCAATTTCCTTCTGTGCCATTCTCTCTGTGCATAATTCCACCCTGAATGTCTCCCTATTGTCACTTTAGAGGAGGGGAATTTCGTCTCCATCAAAACTGCAATGTCAACCCCTTGCAACCACCTGCTGAGGGCTCCGTTCGAAATTCGGGACTTCAAACTTCCAACGTTCAGGGTTGCAACGACTAGTTGCCTCCGTTTGGCCTTTCTCTTAACAGATCTTGAATGAGATGCATGCGGGAAAAGAGGAGGGGAGGAACTAGGAGAGGAGGAAGGAGTGAGAAAAGAAGAAAGAGCAGAAGAATGAGAAGAAATAAAAGAAGAAAGAGAATTATGAGTACATGAGGAGGAAACATGAAATAGTGAATCGGAGGATGAATCGGAGAATGTTGAGGAGAGGGGGGTATCTGAGAGGGGGGGAGCTCGGACTGTCTGTTTCTTCTGCCAGAAGGTAGCAATCAGATTCTTGGGCACCTCGCCCGCAGGTACCCAGTAGGGCCTGCCTTTACCCTTTCTTTTCACACTGTACTGTCTATCCTTTCCACTTCCCCTCATGTCCATGATTTTCTTCATTTCCCCCTCCTCTGCTGACTTCCCATTCTTTTGACCCCTGAAGGCCCAGAAACGGGCGACCAGATCCTTAGGAACCGAGGCTTTTGGAAGCCAGACTGTCCCTTCCTCCCCTTTCCTCCTGACTTCATACTCCCTGTTACCCTTTCTACCCCTAATAGCTGTGACTCTCTCTATTCCTCCGTTCCCTTCCCTTTCTCTATTCCTATAAACTCCACAAAAGAAAATTCCACAACCCTCCCTCCCTAGCACCTCCCCACACTCCGAACAGCGTCTCCGCCTCCTTGCACCCCTCTTCTTTTTCTTTCTTTCGGTTGGCTGGGGCGTAAGGTGATCCCCCTCCTCTCTACAGAGCAAAGGAGAGGGGCAGGGGGCTATCTCCTCAGAGTCTCCTGGGAAGGTGAGAGGGGTAGGGGGAGAGGGGGGGAGAGGAGAAGAGGGAGAATGACAAAAGCATAAAGGATAAATAACAGGCTGGAGAAAAAGAGGAGAGATATACATCGCATCATGGATCTCTCTGTCTACATGCATGTTGTTCCTTGTTCGAGTCGGGTGGGGGGAAGGACCGACCCGGAGGCCCCCCTCCCCCCCGGCACAACACTTGCAGGATGAAAATGAATCGAGTCGAGTCGGGTGGGGGGAGGGTCTAGGCTGCCGTATCACAGTCGTTGCCCGTCCCTCTCCCCCAGCCCTGTCATAGGCGGGTACCCCTACAGCAGCACTGGAGGAGGGGAAAGAGAGGAACAAAGTAGAAGAGGGAGAGGTGGAAGCGGTGGAAAAAGAGGAATGAGAAGGAAAAGAGGACGAGGAAGGAGAAGAAGGAAAAGGAGAAAAAGAGGAAAAGGAAGAAGACGAGGGATTCCCCCTGTGATCTGGTCTCTACTCCCCCTCCCTTCCTTATCCGTTCTCTCCCCTGTTCTTACTTACACCAGAGCAGGGGGAAGGGGAAGAGAAGAACAAAGCAGAAGAAGAAGAGGAAGAAGAAGAAGGAGGTGGAGGAGGAAAAAAGCGCTTCTGTGGATCGGAGGATTCGATGTTGGTCCCCTTCGTTCTGTCATATATTCTTCTTTGCCCCCTGTTCTTTTGGCCGTGGCACTCTCCTGCAATATCCTGCCTACAAGAAGAAGGGGGATCATATAAAGAAGAAGAAGAAAAAGGGGAAGAGGAAGAGGAGAAAGAAGAAGCAAACCTCACTGCCCCGCTCTCTTTTCCCCGCCCCAGGACCCTTGCCTATCTGTCTATCCGTCTGGCTGCTTGTTTCCCTCTTTTTCTCTTCCTTACTTCAAAAAAAGGGGTCTCAAATTCGGCCACTTCAAAAAGGGCTTCAATCTCTTCTAGGGAAAGGAACCCATCCTTTGCAGGTCCGGAGGGTCATAAGAAAGGGGAGGAGGCAGGAGGGGAGAAGAAGAAGAGAAAGGAGAAGAGGAAGAAGAAGAAGAAGAAGAAGAAAAAGAAGAAGAAGCAGAAGCAGAAGCGAAACAAGAGGAAAAAGAAGAAGAAGAAGAAGAAAAAGAAGGAAGGGGGAAGTTTCTACCACGACTGACTGTCTGACCGGCTATCTGAGAGAGGGAGAGAAGAGAAGGAGGAGGGAGGTCTCTGTCTACCAAAGTTACTTTCTGTCCCCCATCTAGACCCCCCCCCCAAGTCCCTTTCCCGACTCCTCCACGTTCACCACGGCAGAGGAGGAGGAGGAGGAGGAAGGAAAAGAGGAGGCCGGCTAGTCCCCGGGCCAAACTTCCCCCCGCTGTTTGAAGGACTCCTCTCTCTCCTTTTTTCTTTCCTCCTCCCACCTCTTCTGTGCCTCAGGACTCCTTCTTGTCCCAGTTAGGACCATTTCCCCTTCTTCTTCACTGAAGATATAACCCCCTTCTCCCTCTTCCTTAGCGAGGGAGAGGGGGGGGGCTTCTTCCAGCGCGAAGGTGCATACAGACCTCAGGCTGTCGTCACCCTCCTCTCCCTCCATGGCAGAGACAGAGTAAAGTGACTCTCCTCCTAAAGTCAGAGAAGGGGCCGCTCCGGCCCTTGCGACTCTGATTTTCCTTTTTCGTCTCCCCCTTTCGCTTCTCTGTCCTATCGCTCCCCTCTGTTCCAGAGTCAAAACCCCCTCTCTCTTACTCACCTTGATGGGAGGGATAATAGATCCCGGGGCAACCTTCAACCTTTCTCTCAGGACGTCCGTAGAGGGAACCGTCCGAAAATTTGTCTTACTTGGGGGAGGGAGACGTACGACAGTTGGGGGCTGGGGTAGGACTATCACGGAAGCCGTAAGGTGAGGGGAGAGGGAGGCCGGGGAAACAGGCTGCTGCTGTTGCTTCTCTGGAGGAGCGACAGAGATAGACGAGGCTTCTTTCCCGGCTGCCGCGCTCTTGCCGAAATCCCCAGGGAAGATGTCCTATCCCTTTCCCTCCCCTCTCCGTTGTCTCCCTCTCGGAGGTCCCCTCTGCGTCTGCTGTGTCTCTGTCTGCTCATTCATGAGGCTAAGTATCACCTTCACCAGGTCCCCCCCCTCAGCCAGGGCCTGCCTTGCCGCCTCCCTCTCCACTCCTGTCTGTCTCATAATAATATCTATGTCCGATTCTCTTTGCTCCTCTTTCCTTTACGCTCGTTTCTCCTCTTCCTCCTCTCTTTCATTTTTCTCTCCTTCTGCTCTCTCTCTTTCTGCCTTGATGTCTCTATCCCGGGCTCAAGATCGAGCCTGCTCTGCATCCTCCATCTCCACGTCACCAGCACCCCCCTTCCCCTTTTTCTTTCCTCCTTCTGCTCTCTCTCTCTCTGCCTCGATGTCCCTATCCCGGGCTCGAGGTCGAGCCTGCCTATCTGCATCCTCCATCTCCATACCCCCAGTACCCCCCTTCCCCTTTTTCTTTTTCTTCCTACCCGTTCCCCCGTTCCCTTTCCCCCCCTGCAGGCCGCCGGCTGGATGAGGGAAGCCTCCCCCCCGTCCGACCTAGATTATAGCCGGATCCTGTAAGGAGGGCTTGCCCTTCACAGGCTGAGTAAACCGTTCTTCCCCTCTTCATTGTCCCCTATCCAACTGACCCCCCATCCCCAGAGGAGCCACCGGCAAGACCCCTGGGAACTGACCTCCCATCCCCAGAGGAGCTGCCGGCACATTTCCCGGAACCTGACCGCCCACCCCCGCAGGTGGGCAGAGGAAAGGGGGCAGGGGAAACTGGAGGCGGTAGTGAGGCCACATCTGCTGGAGGATCTAAAAGAAGGGGGGAGGTTGGAGTAAGGGAGTGAGTGTGGGGGAGAGGGCTGGGGAAATGCCTGTAGAGGCTCCCCAACTCCGGTAAAGGGCCCGTTTGATCCCATCTGTCCTCGCCATACCTCTCTGGTTCCTTCTGTTCCATCTGTCACAACTCTTTCACTGCCCCTGTCCCTACTCCTGCTTCCCCCCTCTTCCCTCCCCTGTATCCTTGTGGCCGAATTTATATCCCGGGTGGCTCCCCCCCGGTAATTCAGTTCACTGTCTGGGGTTGAGTAGGGGAGGCTCTGCTTCTGCCTCTCGCCCCCCCTTCTCTCCATCTTGCGACCCTATCCCGACCCCCTCTCCTGGTATCCCTGGTCCGGCACCCCCCCCCAGAGTTTGGAGCCCCACCCTTGCCCATCCCTTTGGTAGGTCGACTGGGTCCTCTGGACCTCTACCGGCCCCCCAGTCCTCGTCTGCGTATCCCGGCTCACCCCTTTGCAGGAAAAGTCCCGCTCTCGGGATACTGAGTGGGGGAGCGGAGGACCTGGTCTCCCCGAACCCGTTCTTATAGCCTGTAGATAAGGGAGTAGTCTCGAGTTCGCTGCCCCTTCTGGGGCGAGAGGTATAGCATCTGTGCATCTGTTAAAACGCCTTCCAGAGGAGGCAGTACGGAACTGACTTATGAGTCCGTCCACCAGTCGGACGGCGAACTTTTCCTCCTCTCTATCCCCATCCGGCAGTGTCGAGTTCCCTCCGTAAAGTGGAAAGAGTCCACAGTCATCACCAGCAAAGATGTCCACATCCCTTTCTGTTTCGAAAAAGAGGATCCCCCCTCCCCGGAAGGACACGAAACCCCTCACTGACTTCATATCAAAAATGAGGGCTTAGGGCTTGGCCGTCTCCGTCAATACCTGCGACCCATAGTGGGTCGAAAGGAACTTGTAGAGACGGGAATCTGTTCTACTGAGCTGCTCCCGGTCGATCCGTTTCTTGACTTCTGGTGGTGGCACGTGGTCATGGAAGGGCACAAAATTAATTCCCTCCACAACCCGCGCATGCGTACGCCAAACTTCCCGATCCCCGCCGCGCCGTTACCCCCCTACCTCTATTCTCAGGTCCTCCAGCCCCCGCACCAGCCCCTCTATTTTCCTGTCCAGTCCCTCAGCTTCTTCCCGAGTGAACAACTTCTTAAGCAAATCCTCCTGAGACTGCTTTAAGGCCTGTGCCAGGAAGCTCTCGGTCACCAGGCGGTCAGATGCCGTTCTGTTCATCCTTCTGAGAGCAAAAAGAGTAGCAAGCGGACACGGGAACCTCTACTTGTCATGCTTCTCTCCTGTCTCTTACAACCACTCATACAACCCTTTTCTGCTTGTCTTTTTCTTTCTCCTTCCTTCACTTCACTCACCACCAACTCCCTTTACTTCTCTTCCATTACCTCTCTGGCATCCACTCACACCTACGTGCCCCCTCCTTCCAACGCCGCGTCCCTGCGGCTAAGAAGATGCACAACGGACAAAAAAAAAAAATGTGGGCACAAGGCATAACAAGACAGAGAATAGGAATAATGAGGTGTCTGTGGCGCAAACGGGCAGAGAGATCTATTCATTCCCTGAAGAAAAATCGTAGTCGATGGGATAAACGACGAGGTCAATGTGCAGATTTCACTGTTTTCCCATTGTTGATCAGACCAACAATGCTATGAGCATAGTTTTGCAAAGGCCCTATCCTTCTCCTGCCCTCTTTCCCGTTTTTCTCTCACCGTCCAACAAAAGAATCGATTGACAGACAGACAGGCGTTATTCCAAGACAAAGATAGACAAACGGGCTCACTAACAGGAGAGAAAAACATACCTGATGATCTCAGACAAACAAAGAACAGAATTCCAGACATGGACACACAGCCTGAGGTAAAAGAAACATCAATCGATCGTTCAGGATCTACAAAAAGTTACTTGCAGACCCAAATAACTCAAAGTCAATGCCTTTTCCTCTCTTTCTCTCCTTACTACATGCCACTCACTGACTCGTTGGAATGCTAGGCTTCCGTGACGTCCCAAATCCCGCTATAAAGTCTAATGAAGTCTCAGTGTTCAAGTTTCTACTAGGGGGTAGCACTACGTTATTGTATAAAGGTGACCCTAACTTTATACATTCTCTAATAAAAAATCTAGACATGGCGGGCACTTGGTTTATATACCAATCTTTTTCTCCATATTTTAAAGTGTTGATTTAAGCTAACAGAACTGATGGCGGGTTACATCTTCACTTCAAAAAATTGGTTCAAAGTCATGTTGCCACGATTTGGCGGGGTGGCGGGCAGCTTGACCTGGCGGGGCCCTGGAGTCTATCAATGCTTGGACCCCCCCGCCAACGAAAGAAATACCTACCAAAGGAAAGTCTACCGCGCTCTTATGTCCCCGTCCGCTCCCCATCAGCCCCCCACCACCACTCGTCAGCCTCCCGCCACCACCTGCCGCCTGGATCTGCCGCCTCAAGCAGTTGGTTCATACAGTTCTCTCTACCCAAACCCATTGGTTGATATTGGTT
>JAHBMJ010005102.1:0-7500 GCA_018398765.1 Chromera velia | reverse complement strand
CTGACCCCTCGACCAACAGTCCCCCGGCAGTCTCCCCAATCTCTTCCAGTTCCCCCACACCTTGGAGCATCTCTGTCAGAGCCTCCTGGTACCTTTCTGCATCCATCCATCGATCCATCCATCCATCCATCCATCCACCCAGATATCCACGGATACCCACCCAGTCGTTAATCTATGCAGAATTGGTTCATCATTCATATTCATTCATGCATAAACACGTACGCAGGCATACCAACAACTAATTTCACGCACCTATTACTCTCTAATCCCTCTAGTTGAAGTCTCTCGCTGCTTTTATTGCGACAGAGCTCCATCTGACTGGTTCACAGGTACACACAGACAGAGAAGTGGGCAAACCCCAGCCAGAGCCACACACTCTCACACACGCGAGTGCCTTCACACCCACCTCGAAAGAAACGCCTGAGAGTCAAAAACAAACGAACCAAAGAAGAAACTGGCGGACGGAAAGGGAAATGGACGGGAAACGAAAACAGACAATACAAACACAGACACAAATGGACCAAAAGACAAGCGAACGAACAAACAGCATGGAGGAGAGACAGGGCACGGATACAACACACACACATACACACACACACACACAGACAAACACACAGACACACACACACACACACACACAGAGAGAGAGAGAGAGAGAGAGAGAGAGAGAGAAAGAGAAAGAGAAAGGGAAGGAAGGAAGGAAGGAAGGAAAGAAAGAAAGAAAGAAAGCACGAACGAGAAAGAAAGAAAGAAAGAAAGAAAGAAAGAAAGAAAGAAAGAAAGAAAGAAAGAGACAGAGAGAACGAAATTAAAAAAAGAAAGGAAGGAGGAAAGGAAGGAATAGAGTAAGGATAGAAGAAAGGAAGAAAAGAAAGAAAGAGAGAGAGAGAGAAAGAAAAAGGAGAGAAAGAAAAGGACGTGTAGACGAACGCTGAGCAGCCAGGACGGATCCTGCAGCAAGTCGTGCTCCAATCTGAACGCGCTCAACCATTTTCCGTTCTTCCCTTGTCTTTCTGTCCGGGTCCTCCTCCTCCTCCTTTTCCTGGTCCTTCTCTTCTTTGTCTCCTTTCTTCGTCTGTTTCCCTTCACCACTCGGTCTGGGGTTGCGCGGAAGTTCTGCCGACTGTGCTGTCTCTCTCGCCTCCTGTACAGAGGGGACAAGCTTGACAATCGACGCGTAGACGTTCAACAGCTGTTGGGGTTTCTCCCTGCAGGCACACACGCCAGACAGACGATCATTCATTTATTCATTCGTTGGAAGATGGGTGGGCAGGCACGTAAGAGGAATAAGACCCTGGCCGGCGATTTCGAGGGTTTGGTTTCTCTTCTCCTTTTTGTTTTCCTTTCCCTTTCCTTGATGCTGTCCAGTCACACGAAGAATCAATTCCTCCCTTCCAGCAAACTGAAGATTAAATCAAATGGAGACGCAGCTCCGCCCAGACTCTCTTTCTTCCTCTCAGTGTAACTGCGTGCGTACGAGCTGCAACGCGGAGAGGGTGGGAGATTTGGGGGAGGGGGACGGTCCTTCTGCTCATCTGTTTGTGGGTAGGTCTTTCATGAACCTTTGGCTTCACTAGCGCTGCCCCCCTTTTCCCTTCCCTCCTCTGACCCGTCTCTGAATGAACGGCCTGGCACCGCATATCTATTTGGATGCGCACCCACCCCCATCTTCCTACCTTCCTCTGAAACAAGCGCGAGTGCGTACACACGCACTCACAAACACAGACGTGTGCACAGGCAATCACTCCGTCCCTGCCGTCTCCTTCTTCGAGCCGTCTCCCAACCACCCACCTGAACATGAGAACATCCCACATTGAGACGAGATCCGCCAACTGGTCCAGAGTCGCCACGCACTTGGAGTCGGACTCACTTGCGGTGTAGACATTCAGTTCAGGGCTGTCCAGAGAGAGCAGCCAGTCGAACCGCTCCTGGTTCTCCTGCAGAGCCTTTGCCGCGGAGTTCTGGTCTTGCATAGACAAGCACATCTTCACGGTCTTCAACGCAACAATCGTCTCTTCCAGCTTCTTGTGTGCTTCATTCCTTTCCGCCGTTGGAAAAGTAAAGAGACTAAGGCTCTGTTCGGACAAGCGCAAAGGCTTGAGGAGCTGGGGAGATGATGAAGGGTTAGTGTCAAGTGGGTCTTGTTCACCCTTGCCCCCTCCCGCCTCACTGAGCACGGAATCGATGTCTTGAGCGAAGGAATCAGCAGAAAGAAGAGTATGTCGCCGTCTCCGTCTCCTGGAAGCTCCACAACAGCCCTTCATGAGGCGATTCGTTGATCCGGCATGATAAGCAGAAGAAGGAAAGGAACTCAACAACACCCACACAAAAGCAACGCTGGAGAGAAAGTAGAGACGCATTTTGGCCGTTTGAGAGCAGCCCCGCTCTAACAAAAGCCGCCGGTCGTACAGCGCAAGAGATCCTCCACGAGAATGCACTGGAAATACACACGTTTGTAGCTTTGTGCATGCCTGTCGATGCGCAGACTCTTGTGCTTGTACATACTGGAGGACCAGCCCCCATACCAGCCCGACCTGACATTACCCCGTCTCGCGGCAATTTCGCGGCGCGCGCATGGCCATGCAATTGAATATCCCTCAATTAATATCAATTAATAATTGAGGGGCCCCGCATTCGCATTTATGGTGGCACTTACAGAAACGTGCCGCGGACCGCGTACCAGTGATTTTTGCATTTTCTGGAAAATTCGTCACTCGCACGGAGCACCAAATTGCCGCCAATCCGGCCCATAACCCGTGAAAATATCCACAAAGAGGTTCACGCAAGAGCCGAGAAGGGAGAATCATTCCAAGTTGTTGTACTCTTCGAGAGCTTCCTCGCAGATCATTGGTTCGATCTGTACGCAGGCACCACCCCTCTCTCCTCCGTGAGTCCATAGATTTCAGCAGTGGGAGAAATATTTTTTCTTGCCCTCGTTGAAACGAAACAACAACAAACACCCTTTTGAAAATGAAGTTGATCGGTGCTGCTCTCGTCTCTGCTGTGGCAGTGACGTCTTCTTCTGCCCAGATAGTTCTCGACACCCCCTTCCTTGATGCTACTGAGGGATTCCTCGTTGCCCCCCCCGTTTCCAGGTCTACCAACCTGAGAAACAAGCGGTCTCTGCTTTCTTTCCCTGCTGCTGAGGTGCCTGTGGCAGCCGACCAGCGTGCTGTCACTGTTCGCAGAGCCGAGGCTGCGTCCTCCACAAAAGAGACCAGCGGCCTGATGGACAAGCTGACTCTTGCTGGCCTGATCATCGGGTGGTATGGTCTGAACGTCCTCTACAACATTGACAACAAAAAAGCTCTGAACATGCTCCCCCTTCCCTACACCATTTCCGCAGTCCAGATGTGGGTCGGAATTCCCATTTTCCTTCTCGCCTGGGCCCTTGGGATTAACAAGGTGCCCTCGCTGAAGCCGGGCTCTGGGGCAGAGATGGAGATCGCAAAGTCCGGAGCATTCCACGCAGGAGTCCATCTCTCTGCCGTGGTTGCTCTCGGAGCGGGTGCGATTTCTTTTGTTCACATCGTCAAGGCAGGAGAACCCGTGACGACCGCCATCATTAACTATCTCGTCTCAGGTGCCGCTGTGCCTGCCCCTGTGGCGGCTTGCCTGATTCCCATTATTGCGGGTGTCGGTCTGGCCTCTTTGAAAGAGCTGTCCTTCACCTGGCTCGCCTTTGGGGGTGCCATGCTCTCCAACATCTGCTCCTCCTCCAGAGGCGCATTCGCCAAGCAGTTCCAGAAGGAGCCCTCCAAGTTCGGAGAGAACTTGGATGCCTCTAACCAGTTTGCACTCCTGACTGCATTCTCTGCGGTCTTCCTTCTTCCCTTCTGCCTTGTCGAGAAGAACGTCTGGACTTCCGTGTTCAACGCTGCCCTCGAGAACGGGTACACGAAGCAAGAGATTTTGAAGCACGTGATCGGATCGGGAGTCTGGTACTACCTCTACAATGAGGTCGCGTTCCGATCCCTGAAGAAACTCGATCCCGTCTCCCATGCCGTCGCGAACACCGTCAAGCGCGTCGCCCTCATCCTCGTCTCCGTCGTTGTCTTCGGCTCGCAGTTCACCACCCTCGGTGCTGCCGGATCGGCCATCGCGGTCGCCGGCACTTTCCTCTACGCTTATGCAAAGGGAAAGTACAGCGAGGGGCACTAACCATGCGTGCGTGCGTTCTCTGGGAGGTGGGGGGGTTGAGAGAGAGAGTCAAAGCCCCAGGCGGCACCCCCCGATCTTTCTGTCTGTCTGTGTGTCTGCATTGTCTACCGCCTCCGTCCATGCCCTCTCCGTCCGTCCGTCTGTTCTCATTTCTTTCTGCACACACATTTCCATCGACGCAAAAAACATGATGGTCGGTTCGGGAGGCTAGCTCCCTTCGATTGCTAATCGTCTTGAGTGTAGAAGGACGAAAGAGAGAGAGAGGGGTGAGAACAGACAAGACGAAGTGGGAAAGAAAGAAACAAAAATCAGGAAGAAAGGAGACGGAAGGTTTGCGTACTTGTAGGCGGGCAGAAAGGTCGTGTGGATTGAAAAATGGTTGGCCTGATTGACTCTTTCCTTTCCTCCTTTCAAATGCATGTGCTGAAGAAGAGAAGAGAGCGAAAGGGAGAAGGAGGAATGCATAACTTGATTTTATTCATGTTAGGAGAGAGGGAGGAGAAGAGAGGCTGGTTGAGCATTTTAAAAAACCGAAAAGAAAAGAAGAGGGATTTTCCTTTTCCTTTCTCTCTTCAAGCAATAAGTATCCTTTCTGTGTCGATTTTCCATCCTCTTCCCGTTTGCCTGCCGAGAGAGAGAGAGAGGGAAGGAAGGAGACGGGGGTCTGCCTGCCTGTGTATCTATCTGGCCGTCGGTGGGCAGTAATTTTGTCTAGAGAATCAAAGAGGGAAAAAAGGATCAATCGACCGAGCTTGCTCAGTTGGTTCACTAACAGATTGATTTTCTTTCTTCCGTGAGACTCCTTCTCTCTCTGTTGCCTGAGTGAGTGCACTAGCTCACACCCTTCTTGACCATTTGCCAACTTGCCCGCGGTCAGGTGTATTTCATTTAGCTCGTCTGCTCTTTCCTATCGATTTCGTCCGTTCATTTTCGCCAAAATCCCGCCCTTACCGTCCGCGTCTTTCTTGCCTCGTTCCGCAGATCGAATAAAGGAAGGAATTAGTGGAATTGGTCGAGATCGAGATAAAAAAAAGAAGAAGGAAACTTCCCTCCCTCCCGGGAGTCCTTCACGTTTGGAGTCAACTCGGCCCTCTGTCCATCTATCTACCCATGCAGTCATTTCTCTTCCCTTTGCCGCGCGCACACAAACAAAGGCGTTGAATGAAGCGACGCAGGCCGTGTAGAATTCCATCTGCAGCAACACCCTCACTACACCCGTGCACCCTTTCGACTGGCATCAGACCGGCCCGCTCCACCTGTTGGTTCTCCCTCCCCCGCTCCCTTTCGACCCCCACCCATTAGTTCCTGATTGCTCCCGTTGTTGCTGTTTGTTCGCTTAATTCTTTTGTTGTCGACCACTCACACTGCATTGCGGACAGGTCGGTCAGAGAAGATCCCTCGCGGCTGCATGGGCGAAGAGCCGAAGAAAGGGGAAAGATTGAGGTGTAAATGAGTGGAGGTGGGTTCTTGGGTATAGGAGGCAAGAGCGCTGGGGCACACCAGATCGGTGCACTGTGTCACCGTGCACAAGAGATTTGCAGCAAGCGCTGCATGTTCCGTCTCTCTCTGCCTTTGTCACACCCGTGTTATAAAAAGAGGAGTTGCTGTGATCGATCAATGAAAGTTGGGGTTTGCAAAGGACAGCTAGACCCATGACATCGATCAGTCTGTTAACTACATTTAAACAATTAACGGATTTAAATCATAACTCAAATAGCCATTTATGTATATTTATGATGGTGTATGCCCTACAAAACCGGGTTGAATTCCCCATGAATTTAGTGGAATTTACTAGGGAATTTACCTTTGCAATATAGTGAAATTGGAATTAAAATTTGATGGATTTTAGTGGAATCTACTCATGTAGATTCCACCTAGGATTCCACTAAATTCCACAAACCTTTGAGGATCCTTTGAGACTTATTTCTCATGATGCACAAAGAGTTGACAACTCAAATTAGCAGTGCTTATACATTTTATCGAAACGTGAAGACTAAGTTCTAACTAACGGAGATGGTAACCTTAAATTCACATACTTCTAGAGAACACTACATGACCTGCAATTTCCTGTCTTTAAGGTTGTCCTTAGGGCTTAGAAAAGGTGCACCCCAGAAAAGGTGCAAACCAAAAAGTTGCACCAGATGCATCTGTTTTGCACCAGATGCACCTGATATACCTGTTTTGCACCTGATTGAATGGAATTCGGTGAAAAGTGTCAGCGTCATGGCCATGCAACGCGCTGCGGCCCCGCCTTTACAGCTCCCCGCGCGGCCCCATGCATGCAAACGTGCGCGTGTTGCCGGGCTGCGGTGCGCGAAACAAATCCGGTCAGCCGATTTTTGAGATGAAAATCGGCTACAGAGGTCACTAAACGCACGTTCGACAACGTATGCGCTGCATGAAATCAAGTCCATTTGAACATGAGAACCTCTTCTCTTTGTAGCATGAGAACTGTTTTATGGGCTGCCCTATATAACAGAAACGACTGCATATACACGCATGACAACGAGAAGCGCACCAGGGTAAAAGGACCAGAACAACAGGTTTGAGTCAAAAATTTTAAGCTGAGTAAGCAGACTGAGTCCGTTTGTATAGCAATAACACAATGCTAAACGGTTTGCCGGGAGTAAAACAGCTTTCTCAACCTTTATTAGCAATGATTCAAGGATCAATACCAACGCAGTGCTTTACACAGATTCGTTTTCATATGAAGAAGAGAAGTAGAAACGGTGCACACATGGGAACACGCATACGTGAAGGTACGTTGACACTCTCCCTTTCGGTTGTAGGTAAGGACTTTTGAAACCTGGTGCCGGGTGCTCTTTACGATTGGCAGGCTCAATCTATCTTAGTCAGTAAGAGTGCACTTGGTTTGATCATTCAATTTGCTACTTTACCTTAGAGAGTGGAACCATTCGTCACTTCCGTCTGCTGATGGCTCATCAAGTTTGCATGCTTACATACAAATCTGTATCTGACTTTCTGTCATGTCACGGCTTCTCGTTACGTTTGGTACTTCCAGATGGTTTGAAGTCCATCTGTAGAAGGAATTGCAGCTTTTCTAAGAGCGTTCACCCCTTCGTTCGCGAGTCGTCAGTCATACCGGTCCTGTATACCGGTCACTGCAGTTAATCACTTTTCAATTTCATAAACTGGGGCCCTGTCCAGATAGACGGCTTCAAACAAATGCCAGCAAATAAAAGAGATAGACGGCTTCTTCTTTCTCCCCTTCTTCTTTCTCCTCTTCTTCTTTCTCTTCTTGCTCTTTTTTGTCATCCGTTGTTGTTTTGGAGGGGGGGATGAGCTAGGGAGTGAGTGAAGAAGAGAGCTAGGGTATGA